>SJYC01093941.1:0-25667 GCA_006408675.1 Madoqua kirkii | reverse complement strand
TTTGAAATTTTATATTTACGGTATCATTTTCAGAAGAAAATCAGCAAATGAAGTTTTAACTTCATTTTCTTCAGATAAGAATGCTTTATTCTGAATAGTATTAATATATTAATAGTATTAATATGTTTAACTAGCAAGTCATACCTCTGAGTTCTTTGGATTATTTAGATTTACCCATGTCTTTAATAATCTCTTTGATGCTAGTGACAAAGTTACAATAGTCTAGGTGAATTTACACATTTTCAGAAATGTAACATCGTCAATTCATTTTATGCTTCAATATGTAAAGAACTGCAAAGTTTCAAAGACAGCTTTGATATTGCTCTGACCTATTCTGAGGAACTAAAAAGTTTTTAAAATACCTGCATTCACTAAAGGTCAGCATAAGAAAAAAAGACAAATTGTTCAGGATTTTTTTTTTTTTTTGCATTTTGAGTTATCATCAATTTACAAGGTGTAAACTCATTGTTGTTTACCAATTAAATTTATCATATATATTATAAACTAAATATTTTTATTAGTGCCTTATGTGACATCAATGAAAACATAAGAATTATACCACAAATCACAATATTTTATAAAAACAAAGCTTTTCACCATGTTATCAGAAACATAATCTTCTAGAGATGAAAGTGTCATTGTTCTGCCACCATCTTATTCTTACTGAGCTTGTTACTCAGACCAGTTATTTCTTGCTATCACATTTCTCAATTTCTCAGCCATGTTACAAGTGCATCTAGAAACCATAACTTGGAGAACAATTTGGGAAGCACTGTCAAAGGACTGCCTGAAGATCATTTGAAGGGGTTGAGGAGGAAAGCCATAGCTATAGGAGGGTCACTTTGGATCAGAGACAATGCTTGCCAATGACTGGGTTAATGATTAAAGATGCTTAGAGGCTGAGGTTGAGGTGAATGTCATTAACTTTCTTTTGCCAATGTTAGTAGTATAGTACAGTATATAGTATAAAGTGGAATCATTCTTTTTACAATGTATTTTTTTCATAGGATGCTTGAAATGTTCTATAAAAATATCAATGATCTTCTATGAAGACTAATAAACACAAAATGAATTCTAGAGTTAAGACACTGGTCAATGAGAATGAGACCTTCATTTCCAGCATAACTATATTTTAATCAGTGCTTTCTCTGGTTGCTTCTTTGGTTGCATCTTAGGTTGGAAATTTTGTTCCTAAAGCTGAAGACTCAATGACATTATCTTGATCTTGAAACAGGAATTGCAGGTATTTCAGAGATGACTGCTATCCTCATTCACCTTGATAACATCCATACTTCCACTTGCTCAGGCATTCCTAAATTATTTCTGAGCTCAAGTTTCTGTGTCTTCCATATGTCTGTTTGTTAACATGCTGACTGATTCTACACATCCATTGCTTTCAAATATTTAATAAATACTACAGAATTTAATACTAGGGCCCTTTAGGTAACTTTGTGTATAAAAACTTTTTTTTTTTTTTTTTTTAGTTATAGAAATTAGGAGCCTTTCTAAAATGATTTGGCCTGATTCACAGAGCTGGAGAGAATCTATCAAAGAACACTGAGCAAATCTGTCAGAATTTTAAGGTAAAATGAGCTTCATTAAGATGATGATGAGATATGCTGCTTATGGCAAAAGATCAAATCACATTAGATTTCTATTATATATTAACAATTGAGATATAAATATATTTAGCATGCTTCTTGGAAGAAAAGCTATGACAAACATAGACAGCATATTAAAAAGCAGAAACATTACTTTGCCAACAAAGATCCATCTAGTCAAAGCTATGGTTTTTCTAGTAGTCATGTATGGATGTGAGAATTGGACCATAAAGGATGCTGAATGCTGAAGAATTGATGCTTTTGAACTGTGGTGTTGGAGAAGACTCTTGTTAGTCCCTTGAACTGCAAAGAGATCCAACCAGTCCATCTTAAAGGAAATCAGTCCTGAACATTCACTGGAAGGACTGATGCTGAAGTTGAAGTTCTGATACTTTGGCCACCTAATGGGAAGGGTGAGTGGTCTCATTGGAAAAGAACCTGATGCTAGGAAAGATAAAAGGCAGTAGGAGAAGGGGATGACAGAGAATGAGATGGTTGAATAGCATCACCAACTCAATGGACAAGGGTTTGAACAAGCTCTGGGGGATAGTGAAGGACAAAGAACCCTGGCATGCTATAATTCATAGGTCTGTAGAGACTCAGACATGATCAAGCTCTTAACAACAGCAATATTTACTGGTATAAAGTAAAATACACCAGTACTAATGGTTTGCTCATTTATTTCTTCAGAAATATAGATTAATTTATCTATAATTTTATTTACAGTTAGCAGGCTAGTAGAGTGAGTTTCAGTCTAACTAGAAGAATATCCCAGGAAACAGCCTTTCAGTAGATGTGAGGAAATTGTTCCCAGACATCTAACTGATTTTACTAAGCCAAGTTTGGAAACACAGATGAATATAATATAAAACATCCAGATCATGGCCCACCTGCTCTGAATGTTAACTTTGCTTACTATAGATGGTGGTGTTGGTTTAGTCACTAACTCACGTCCAACTTTTGGGAACCCATGGGCTGTAGCTGCCAGGCTCCTCTGTCCATCCTGTTTCCAAGGCAAGAATACCAGAGTGGGTTGCCATTTCCTCTTCCAAGGGATCTTCCTGACCCAGGGATCAAAACCCTGTCTTCTGCTTTGCAGGCTGATTCTTTATCACTGAGCTGTCAGGGAAGATGCCTATTACACAGAATAGGCATCTATATGTTTTAATATTCTGCAAACCTCTTGACTTCCCTGAGGCTCAAGACACATTTGAACTATATCATTTTTGCTAGTTCTGATATATTCTAACACTGTATATGGGAAAACCTTTATTTATTTAAAATACATACACATTTTAGGACTTCTCTGGTGATACAATAGATAGGGACTCACATGCAATAAGACCTGGTGCAACCAAAAATAAAATAAATACATTATTAAATTTAAAAAATGCATACACATTTTAGACATCAGGAGCCAATTCAGTTTATTTATTATGTCAATTTAACAGCTATAACTGATTTGAAATATGCTCCCTAAGTTTACATTTTATTTTTTACTTAACACGTACCTGGGGTATTAGATGAACTTTATGCATAGTTCACCTTTATTAATTAATCTAAAAAAAAATCACACACATTTAAATTTTCAAGGAAATGAAAAGAACGTAGAATAGCCAAAATGTTTTCAAAAAGATAAAGTTGGAGGACTAAAGCTAGCTGATATCAGTACTTATTATAATGGTGCAATAATCAATACAGTGCAGAACTGGCATACAGACCAATAAACAGAATCAGTTGAACAAAACTGAATAAAGAATAAAGACTCCAGAATTATTCTTGCATATATATGGCAGCTGATATTTTACCAAAAAAGAAAAAAAAAGATTAAAAAGTACCTCAGTAGCTGGAACACTTGATAATCATATGCAAAACAAACTAAATAAACCCTTTTGATTCAGATTTCTCACCATGCACAAAAATTTACTCAAAGTGAATCATGGATCACTTTTAAAACCTTTAACTAGAAAACTTCCATTAAAATGCATAGAGGAAAGCCTTTCTGACCTTGGGCTATACAAATACATTTTATATTTTAGATGTATTACCTAAAATGAAACTCATAAAAGAATAAATTGACAAATTGGACTTCATTAAAATGAAAAGCATCTGTTATTTGAAAGGACCTGCAAAATAATTTTTTTTTAAAGAAAACAAGCTATAGGCTGGTAGAAAACTTACAAATCATATTTCTGATAAAGGGCTTATAGCCAAAACTTTCAAAATAACTCAATCTGAAATAATTGGCAAAAGATTTCAACAAGTCCTTTACCAAAGAGATTTCATCTCATTTATATTAGGATGGCAAAAATCAAAGAGACTGATTATTCTAAATGTTGGCAAAGATAAGGTAGAACTAAAATTCTTGTACACTGATGGCAGGGATGTAAAATATATAGTCTTTTAGGGAAGGATTTGGCCATTTCTTTGAAACTAAACATATACATTCTGCATGATCTAGACATTCTATGCCTAGGATTTACCCAAGATAAATAGAAATATATATATATATATAAAGACTTGCATGTAAATAATCATAATAGCTTTCATTATAATAGTTGGATATGCTGCTAAGTAACTCAGTCGTGTCCGACGCTGTGCGACCCTATAGACGGCAGCCCACCAGGCTCTCCCATCCCTGGGATTCTCCAGGCAAGAATATTGGAGTGGGTTGCCATTTCCTTCTCCAATGAATGGAAGTAAAAAGTGAAAGTGAAGTTGCTCAGTTGTGTCCGACTCATAGCGACCCCATGGACTCCAGCCTACCAGGCTCCTCTGTCCATGGGATTTTCCAGGCAAGAGTACTGGAGTGGGGTGCCATTGCCTTCTCTGAGCTGGATATTAGATGCAATTCAAATAACCCAATGAATAAACTAGTAAACAAACTGGTATTTCTACAAATTTTAATATGATTCAATAATAATGAAGAAACTATTAGAACATGTCTATAGCAACATGGATAAATTTAAAACTAAATACTGTACAGTAAATTAAGAGTACAATATATGATTCTATTTATATAAGATACTAGAATTAGAGAATGTGAATGAATCTATAGAAAGTTTGTAGAACGTTCATCCATGATTTCTCTGGGGATAGGGGAAGGGAATTTTTCAGTAAGGGGGAGGAGAAAGAGTATGTGGACATTTTTAAGAATTATAAATAATACTAAAAATTTGGTAATGGTTTCTTGAGCATATACACATGCCAAAACCTATAAAACATGCTTTAAATGTGTTAAGTATATCTCAAAACTGTTGTTTAAAAATGATACATGAGAAAGATGATTCTGACCTAATCACTGAATGCATGTTCCTGGCTATATTATTAGTAAGAAATATACACTGGTGAAAAACTAGAGGAAAAAGAACAGTTTTGTATAAAAACCAACACATACATATACATGTAGGCTTCTTGCATAGCTCAGTCAGTAAAGCATATGCCTGCAATGTGGGGTACCTGGGTTCAATTCCTGGGCTGGGAAGATATCCTGGAGAAGGAACTGGCAAATCACTCCGGTATTCTTGTCTGGAGAATCCCATGGACAGAGGAGCCTGGTGGGCTATAGTCCATGAGTTCTCAAGAGTCAGACACAACTTAGTGCTATTTTTCCTTTTTCCTTTCTTTCATACATATACATATAAGGAAGTTAATAATGCAAAATAATTGAAAAAAATTTAAATCAAGCTTTAAAGGCAATGTAAATGTAGGGCACAATGGAGACCAAATGGGCAAGACAGAACCAGAAATAAACATATTTAATTAGCACTATACGTTACTATAAATTTAAAAGAAGCAGTTTCATTAACCTCCTATTTTTTTATTGTAATTTGTTTGGTGAATATTTTAACTACAGACCACACAAGGTCAAATAATATTGCTTATGATCTCTAGAGTTCCGGCAGTTTTAACTGCACATTGGAAAACCAATATGTTAATGCTTTGCAGTGTGTGAAGTGTTTAAGGAAAATAAAACATCTGGAGTGTCATAAAATGAGAGACATAACTACAAAAAATTAATCAGCTGCTATTTTTCACTATTGTAAGACTGAATGACTTTCAAAAGAGCAGAGGATCTGTGTTTATTTGGACATTAACAGTAAAATTTTTATATATATTACAGAATTACTCTGACCTAACAACTTGCTTTATTGAAAAAATATATTATACTATAAAAAACAATACTGGGGAAGGAAGAATACCCAGGGGCCAGTCTATCAACCCTCATTTCCTTCTGCCAGGAAATATGTTATTCTAATTGTGGCAACTAAGTGGTAAACATGAAAATATTTTACAGGTTATTTTGTAATACTGTATTATGCTATATTTTATCATACTAGAATTCTCTCACCTAGAAAATTCTTTTTAAAGCTTTTGTTTCTGGGCTTTTATCCCTTAGTCTTCTTTGGCCATTTAAATTCTCTTCTTCAAAACTCAGCATAAGCATGATCTATTCTAAAAGTAGTCTCAAATCTCCAGGCTGGTTTTAGTACTCCTTCTGTGTGTTAAACAGTTATCTCACATTTACCACTTTTTTATAGAATAATCATGTATACCCTGTTATCTCTTCTATCTCCTCCACTGGGACAACCTACACCAGTAACCACACAACTTTCACTTATAGTCATGTACATGCATACAAGCTACTAAATACCAGAGCTTCCCAAGTGGTGCTAGTGGTAAAAAACAAACAAACAACAAAAACAACAACAACAACAACAAAAACTACTACTTGCCAATGCAAGAGACGTAAGAGACACAGGTTCAATCCCTGTTTGGGAAGAACCTCTGGAGAAGGGCATGGCAACCCACTCCAGTGTTCTTGCATGGAGAATCCCATGACAGAGGAGCCTGGTGGTCTACAGTCCATAAGTCACAAAGAGTAAGACATGGCTGAACTGACTTAGCACAGCACTTAATACCCAACAAATATTTGATTCACAGGAAAGGATGCAATGCTTTTGTTTCAAACTCTTATTAAAAAGGTATGCTGAAAACCTGAAATTTAAAGAAATGTATAGCTTCCTAAATAACCAGGGAAGTCAACCAGTTATTTACATCAAAAAATTATGAAAATTAAAGAGCTCTTCTGTTCAGATCAACAACATGTTTAATATAGCCAGAGGAATCAGCAAGCAGAACTAGAAGGGCTAACAAAATAATATATATTGATAAATCAAGACAGCCCTGGACCATGCCTGGAAGACATTAGCTAGAGTTTATAGCATAATGTCTAAAATGGGAACTCACTGGCTAATTCTCTTCCTTCCATACAAAAGCAGCTCTACTGTGGTTTGCTTATAGGGTAAGTATACCTAGTGTCACCTAAGCCAAAAATGCACAATATGAGAGTTGCAAGTTAAGTTTTATTTGGGGAAATCTGAGGATCGCAGCCCATGAGACAGCACCTCAGATAGATCTGAGAAAATGTTCCGAAGAGGTAGGAAGGAAAGACAGCACATATGTGATTTTGGTGAAGGTGGAGTACATGCAATCAAGCACATATTTTTTGTAGAAAGATTCTGCTGGTCTTGTGACGCTTCTGCTGGTCATGAGCAACAATCATCACCATGACGTAGTTTAGTGCTTTTCTAGATATGAAGAGATATAAGAATTGAGCTCATAAAATCAGCTCCAGAGAATATCTAATTATCTAAAGACCTGTCCTGCCAGTTTCCTGGAGCACAGAGTGCCTCATTTTCCACTCCACCCTGATTTTCTTCAGCGGGTATTGGAGGTCACAGCTGCAGTGGAACATGACTTAATCCTGGTGAGGCAGAGAGAAGCAACCATGGCAAAGGCCAATTTGTGGTTGACATTAGCCAGTTCAGTTCAGTTCAGTTCAGTTCAGTCACTCAGTCGTGTCCAACTCTTTGTGACCCCATGAATCGCAGCACGCCAGGCCTCCCTGTCCATCATCATCTCCCAGAGTTCACTCAGACTCACGTCCATGCAGTCAGTGATGCCATCCAGCCATCTCATCCTCTGTCGTCCCCTTCTCCTCCTGCCACCTATCCCTCCCAGCATCAGAGTCTTTTCCAATGATTCAACTCTTCTCATGAGGTGGCCAAAGTACTGGAGTTTCAGCTTTAGCATCATTTCTTCCAAAGAAAACCCAGGGCTGATCTCCTTCACAGTGGACTGATTGGATCTCCTTGCAGTCCAAGGGACTCTTAAGAGTCTTCTCCAACACCACAGTTCAAAACCATCAATTCTTCAGTGCTCAGCTTTCTTCACAGTCCAACTCTCACATCCATATATGACCACTGGAAAAACCATAGCCTTGACTAGACAGATCTTAGTTGGCAAACTAATGTCTCTGCTTTTGAATATGCTATCTAGATTGGTCATAACTTTTCTTCCAAGGAGTAAGCGTCTTTAATTTCATGGCTGCAGTCACCATTTGCAGTGATTTTGAAGCCCTCAAAAATAAAGACAGACACTGTTTCCACTGTGTCTATTTCCCAGCAAGACCATCCCTCAAATCAAAGAATTTGTGTATGGAGTTCCCTAGAAAGCAGGATAAGGTTACAAAAAAAAAAAAAAAAGATAGTATTTTGGGTCACTTGAGTCTGTTCCAAGTGGTGTGTAAAGCTCACAGACTGAAAAACATCTCAGCCACTTATCAGAGCTAGGGTTTTTCCATTTGCAACTGCATTTCCTGCTAGATAAAGAATGATACATTAGTTTATAATACTGATAATTTATTATGACTAATTATTACTGATCACTATTATTTACACGAATGGACAAAAAATTATCACTAGATATGTGAGGACAATGAAGAGAGGGTAAACAGGAAACAAGTCAACCAAACAAAGAAACTAAAAATGTCTAGTTCATGTCATCAGAAACTCAATAAAAGTTCACATTCATAAAACAAAAATAGGCTTCTCTGAATAAAAGAACATTTGTTGCTCCTTTCCATCTGTGTTATCTTCAACAGATCTTGCAACATTTTCTGTGCTTATAACAGTGCCTAGTGATGTATGTACTAAGTTTTTTCTGCCCATCTGCTCTTTTATTGCAATGTAGTTTAAAACATTAATAAATAGCATGTTAACTTTTTCAATGGGTTAAAAGTGGTAAGATTTAAGCACTTATTATTCAACAAAGGAATCCATTCATTAAATATTTATTAAGCACGAATGTGTGTCAAACACTTTTGCAGTTTCTAAGAATGCATCAGTGGAAGAAAAAAAAAAGATTACTTATTTCCTTCATGGAACTTACATTTTACTGAGATAAAACTGAAGTTATTAGATGTGATAAGTTCAAAGGGAAAAATAGAGGAGGTAATAGAAGATGTGTAGTTTGATGGTGTTCCTGAGGAAGAAGAGTTTTGAACTGAAATCATCTTTAGTGTTTACTTGAGAACAGAGAGCTTGTGAACCAAGAGCAGAAGTAACAGCAAGTGCAAATCCTGTGACAAAAGTCATGTTCTTGTCACGTTCAAATACTAAGTTGAAGCAGTAGTGGGGAGTGTAAGAGCTAAATCAGACAGGCCACTAAGGAATGGTTGTATAAGGCTTCCTAGCTGCTGACTTTGAGAATCCATTATGATGGGGCAAGGGTGGAGGCAAGGAGGATAGTCATAAAGTCACTGCAATAACTCTTTGATCTCTGGCCATCAGATTCTGGATATATTGTGAAAGGAGAGCTAACAGCATTAGATGTGAAGTGTGAAAAAAAGTAGGCAAAATTTAATTCTATTTTCCTGTCATTCTGCAAGGTACATAGTTACACACTTCACAACTGGAACTTTCTTGGATGAAAGGAGAATCAAGCAGGTAGGGGAAAGAAGGCAATAAGGATAGCTAACCTTTATTGAATATGCATTTTGTGCTAGCAAACTTCTAAGTGCAGTCTTGTATCATATCATTAGATATTCACAACAGTTCTGTGAGATAGATACTACTTTATTAACTACGGCTTCAGATAAAGAAATATAATCTTAGTGATGATAGATATCAAGCTTTAAGTTAGTATACCTAGCAATTGGAGACAGATGACGACATCAAGCTACCTGACTTATGGCCCAAAATAATAACAGTATGGTGAGGAGTCAAGACTTGGAGTAAAGCAAAACCCTGTACACTGTTGGCAGGAAAGTAAACTGGTGGAGGCACAATGGAGAACAGTATGGAAGTCTCTAAGAACTAAAAATAGGACTGCCATATGACTCAACAGTTCCACTCCTGGATACATATGGGGGGAAAAAGACAAAAAACCCATTAATTTGAAAAGATACATGCATCCCAATTTTCACTGAATAATGATTTACAATTGCCAAGATAAAAGCAATTGAAAGTGTCCCCCAACAACAGAGAATGGATAAAGAAGATGAACATAGTAGAGTAATACTATGTGTGTGTGTGTGTATGTGTGTGTGCGTGCATATATATATATATAAAATGGAGTAGTACTCAGCCATAAAAAGTTTACTATTTTCAGCATCATGGAGGAACTTGCAGGGCATTATGGACTCTGAAAAACACAATGAACTAGGGAATATAACAAAAGAAGCAGATTCACAGATGCAGAGAACAAACTGTCAGTTACCAGTGAGGAGAGAGGAAGAGGGAGGGGCAATATAGGGGTAGGAGATTAAGAGGTACAAACTATTGATGAATGTGTTGGGAAACTGTTTGTTGCTCAGTTGTGTCCAACTCTTTTTGATCTCATGGACTGTACCTGCCAGTCTCCTCTGTCCATGGGATTTTCCAGGCAAGAATACTAGAGTGGATTACTCTTCCCTTCTCCAAGGAGTCTTCCCGACCCAGGGATCAAACCCAGGTCACACAATGCAAGCAAATTCTTTATCATCTGAGCCTCAAGGGAAGTCCACAAACTATTGACATTATATATAAAATAAGCTATAAGGATATATCGTAAAAATATGGGGAATATAATAATTTCTAATAACTGTACATGGAGGTTAACCTTTAAAAATTCTACAATAAACAAAAACAATGGATTAAAAGAAAAAAAAACAGCAACAAAAAATAGCCCAACTAGTTTGTCAAAAAAGGCTATCTGCCAGGCACTTTACAAAGGTACTCCTGTTTAATCATCACTATGAGATAACCATGAGGAAACTGATACTTAGTGAGGATATTAAATTTAGCAAAATATCACAGAAGTTTCAAACATTGATAATTATATTTATAGTTTAAAGTAATAAATTAGAAATACCAAGGGAACATTTCATGCAAAGATGGGCACAATAAAGAACAGAAAGGTATGGACCTAATAGAAGCAGAGAAGATTAAGAAGAATTGGTAAGAATACATAGAGTAACTGTACAAAAAATGTCTTAATGACCAAGATAACCATGATGGTGTGATGACTCACCTAGAGCCAGAAATACTGGAGTATGAAGTCAAGTGGGTCTTAGGAAGCATTTCTATGAGCAAAGCTAGTGGAGGTGATAGCATTCCAGCTGAGCTATTTGAAATCCTAAAAGATGGTGCTGTTAAAATGCTGCACTCAATATGCCAGCAAATTTGGAAAACTGCAGTGGCCACAGGACTGAAAAAGTCAGATTTCATTCCAATCCCATAGAAGGGCAATGCCAACTATTGTTCAAGCTACCGCCCAACTGTGCTCATTTCACTTGATAGCAAGGTAATGCTCAAAATCCTTCAAGTTAGGCTTCAACAGTACATGAACCCAGCACTTCCAGATATACAAGCTGGATTTATAAAAGGCAGAGGAACCAGAGATCAAATTGCCAACATCAGTTAGATCATAGAAAATGATGAATTTCAGGTTAACAACTACTTCAGAGACTACAGTAAAGCATTTGACTGTGTGGATCACAACAAACTGTGAATAATTCTGAAAGAGATGGGACTACCAGACCACCTTACCTGTCTCTAGAGTAACCTGGATGCAGGTCAAGAAGCAACAGTTAGAACTAGACATAGAACAATGGACTGGTTCAAAACTGGGAAAGGAATACATCAAGGCTGTATATTGTCACCTTGCTTATTTAACTTATATGTAGAGTACATCAAGAGAAATTCTAGGCTGTATGAAGTACAAGCTAGAATCAAGATTGCCAGAAGAAATATGAACAACTTCAGATATGCAGATGATAGCACCCTTATGTCTGAAAACAAAGAGGAACTAAAGAGCCTCTTGATGAAGCTGAAGCAGAACAGTGAAAAAGCTTGCTTAAAACTCAACATTCAAAAGACTAAGATCATGGCATCTTGTCCCATCACTTCACGGCAAATAGATTGGCAAACAATGGAAATAGTGACAGACTTTATTTTCTTGGGCTCCAAAATCAATGGGACAGTGACTGCAGCCATGAAATTAAAAGATACTTGGTCCTTGGAAGGAAAGCTCTGACAAAGGTCCATCTAGTCAAAACTATGGTTTTTCCAGTAGTCATATATGGATGTGAGAGTTAGACCATTAAGAAGGCTGAACTGTGGTGTTGGAGAAGACTCTTCAGAGTCTAATCAGTCAATCCTAAAGGGAATCAACCCTGAATATTCACTGGCAGGACTGATACTGAAGCTGAACCTCCAATTCTTTGACCATCTACTTGATGAAAAGAGCCTATTCATTGGAAAATACCTGGATAATGGAAAAGATTGAGGGCAGGAGGAGAAGGAGGCAACAGAGGATGAGATGGTGGGATGGCATTAGCAACTCAATGGACATGAGTTTGAACAAAATCTGGGAGTAGTGAGGGACAGGGAAGCCTGGTGTGGTGCCATCCATGGGGTCACAAAGAGTCAGAGATGACCGCAATTGAACAACAACAACAAATGTGATAATAATTGAGCTGTTACCAAAAAAAGAGGGAGACTTTATATTCAGATGTTTCAAGAAATGCTAAATTAGTTTGTTTTATTGACCGCAGTGCATGGGCGCTAAGTTGCTTCAGTCATGTCTGACTCTTTGCAACTCTATGGACTGTAGCTCACCAGGGCTCTCTATCCATGGGATTCTCCAGCCAAGAATACTGGAGTGGATTGCCATGCCCTCCCCTAGGGGGTCTTCCCGACCCAGGGATCAAACATGTGCCTATTATGTCTCCTGCATTAGCAGGTGGGTTCTTTACTACTACCACCACCTGGGAAGGTGGGAATTCCTTGGGAATTTTGGCATCATTTGGAAGAGAATTTATAGAATTGTGAAGGGCTTCACAGGGATCCTGTACAATAACTTCAACCACATTATTTTTCTTGAAAAATACAGAAAACACCCCAAGTTGACCAAGAGTAGAGAGGGGAAAGAAACTTGCTATAATTCCCACCATCTGCAGCCAGGACAGAACATGATCAAATGTGTCCCATTCACACCCTATATGTGTTAAAATATGGGTATATTTACTGACTCATCAATACAGTTATTCATCAAATGTGTAACTGACTACAAATATTTATTTTCATTGTTTGTATGGACTCAAATAACCCTTGAGAACTATCTCAAGCCCTGAAAGATGAATCAATTATTTATATAAATTGGGCCACTGGTAACTGATC
Source organism: Madoqua kirkii (assembly GCA_006408675.1). Lineage (NCBI taxonomy): Eukaryota > Metazoa > Chordata > Mammalia > Artiodactyla > Bovidae > Madoqua > Madoqua kirkii. The sequence continues at coordinate 12,562 of SJYC01093941.1, read as the reverse complement.
ATTTTGACTCTGTAAGCCACAACAAAGAAAACATGTTTATAAATTTTTTGGGTAGGTATCAGTATCTGTATTTCTAAGAAAGGAAGAATTCCACAGTCTGAATGAGATCTGAGATAGTTCAGCTGCTAAAACAGACACTGATTTGTATCTGAGACTAATTGGTGACAATAATTGTCACAAAATGTACCAGGCTTTGTTACTTACTTGCCATGTGACACAGCCAAGTGAATAATGATAGTACTGACTTTATAAGGTTGTTAGGCAGATGACTGATGATAATGAAGAAGATGAAAAGGAAGTGGAGGAAGAACTGCTATAACTACTACTTAGAATAGACCATGATATATTCCATGTCATTTGAGTCCTAGTTATATTAAAAAAATCATTAATTCATGAATATATCATAGTAATACTATAGACAAAGTATCAATATTTAAAATAATTGTATTCCAGATATCCTTTTTAAAATCTATAAACCTCTAAAGGGTGAAGCAAATATTAACATGCTACCAACCTCTCACAATTGAGAAAAACACAGTTTATACAAATAACTTTTCTAATAATCGTTTACTGGAGGAAAACACAAGTGGATGCTTTGACTGAAATAGATAACTTTGGATGATGGCTCTACTTGAAACTTGCCCTGACACATAGCCATTAAATATTGAGGTTTTTGAAATGGTTGTTGTATAATTTATAAAAACCTCTGCATTTGGAATATTTATACAAATATTGATCTGAATTAGATATTCTTTGAAGTACTAACCCCTTCTAAGTATGTATACTAATTTAGAAAATTTCTGCTTAAAATAGAATACAGCATTAAAATAGAGGAATGATAATGTTGCTTGTAAGTTATTGTGCTGCTTATCCCTTGAATCTCACATAAAGAAGCATGAAAGGGGAGTGATGTTACCCTAATTCTGAATCATATGGCTTGTGGTTTGTTTCTTAAACTAGCAGTGACCCAGGACTGCATTATCCACAGGCACTTTCAAAGGATGTATAATCAGGTTGCCCCTATTAGGTATGACTTAGAAATGAAATCAGCAGTTCTGTCATATAATTATATTCTGACACCTGGCAGCATGGTGAAGGCATGAAAACTTGTTGCTCTGTATCTTTCATGCCTTTATTCCTTATATTTTGAAACAATGGAATGAAACTGCTGGGTTTAGACACATTAAATTAATGAATAAACTAGTGGTAAAAATAAATTGGTTTTCACTCATACATACATTATTTCCTTTTAAGTCTGAGAAGATAATTTATGACATAAAAATAAATATATGGTAACAATAGTCTAGTTCAGGAACTGAATTTAAATAAGACTCTACTTAAAAAATATGTTTCTATTGATTTTTGTTTTTAATATACCATATTCTAAAATGTTTTCATGATTTTCTGAAAATTGATTATAATTTTCTCCAGATAGACAGATAAGTGTACTGAAAGACTTATTTAAAGGTGATGGTCTCTCCTCTTTCCCTGTGTGTTTTTTAAAAGGAACTATAACCCATATAGTACTAAGATAAACCTAATTCCTTATGTTACACCAGCTTCTCAGTTTAGTTCAGTCGCTCAGTCGTGTCCAACTCCTTGCAACCCCATGGACTGCAGCACACCAGGCTTCCCCGACCATCACCAACTCCTGGAGTTTACTCAAATTCATGTGCATTGAGTTGGTGATGCCATCAAACCATCTCATCCTCTGTCACCCATTCTCCTCTTGCCTTCAATTCTTCCAAGCATCAGGTGGCCAAAGTATCGGAGGTTCAGCTTCAGCATCAGTCCTTTCAATAAATATTCAGGACTGATTTCATTTAGAATGGAGTGGTTGGAACTCCTTGCAGTCCAAGGGACTATCAAGAGTCTTCTCCACACCACAGTTCAAAAGCACTCAGCTTCCTTTATAGTTCAACTCTCACATCCATACATGACTATTAGAATAACCATAGATTTGACTAGATGGAACTTTGTCGGCAAAATAATGTCTCTGATTTTTCATATGCTGTCTAGGTTGGTCAAAGCTTTTCTTCCAGGAGCAAGTGCCTTTTAATTTTATGGCTGCAGTCACTATCTGCATTGATTTTAGAGACCAAAAATACTGAAGTCTGTCACTGCTTCCACCATCTATTTGCCATGAAATAATAGGACTGGATACCATGATCTTCATTTTTAGAACATTAAGTTTTTAGTCAGCTTTTTCACTCTCTTTCACTTTCATCAAGAGGCTCTTTAGTTCTTCTTTGCTTTCTGCCATAAGGGTGGTGTCCTCTGCACATCTGAGATTATTTATATTTCTCCTGACAATTTTCATTCCAGTGTGTGCTTCATCCAGTCTGGTGTTTCACAATATGTACTCTGCATATAAGTTAAATAAACAGGATGACAATATACAGTCTTGACATACTCCTTTCCCAGTATGGAATCAGTGTTGTCCCATGTCCAGTTCTAACTTTTGCTTCTTGATCTGCATACAGATTTCTCAGGAGGCAGGTAAGGTGGTCTGGTATTCCCATCTCTTGAAGAACGTACCACAATTTGTTGTGATCCACACAATCAGAGGCTTTGGTGTAGTCAATAAAGCAAAAGTAGAGGTTTTCTTCTTACTCTCTTGCTTTGGGTATGATGCAACAGATATTGGAAATTTGATCTCTGGTTTCTCTGCTTTTTCTAAATCCAACTTGAACAATTGGAAGTTCACAGTTCATGTACTGTTGAAGCCTGGCTTAGTGGATTTTGAGCATTACTTTGCCAGCATGTGAGATGAGTGCAATTGTTCAGTAGCTTCAACATTCTTTAGCATTGCCTTTCTTTTGGAATGGAATGAAAAATGACCTTTTCCAGTCTTGTGGCTACTGCTGAGTTTTCCACATTTGCTGGCATATTGAGTGCAGCACTTTCACATCATCATCTTATAGGATTTGAAATAGCTCAGCTGGAATTCCATAACCTCCACTAGCTTTGTTCATAGTGATGCTTCCTAAGGCCCACTTGACTTTGCATTCCAGGATGTCTGACTCTAGGTGAGTGATCACACTATTGTGGTTACCGGGATCATTTAGATCTTCTTTTTTATAGTTCTATGTATTCTTGGCACCTCATCTTAATATCTTCTGTTTCTGTTAGGCCCATACAATTTCTGTCCTTTACTGTGCCCATCCATGCATGAAATGATCCCTTGGTATCTGTAATTTTCAAGAAGAGATCTCTAGTCCTTCCCATTCTGTTGTTTTCCTCTGTTTCTTTGCACTGATCACTGAGAAAGGCTTTCTTATCTCTCCTTACTATTCTTTGGAACTCTGCATTTAAATGGATATATCTTTCCTTTTCTCCTTTGCCTTTAATGTCTCTTCTTTTTCAGCTATTTGTAAGGCATCCTCAGACAACTGTTTTTCCCTTTTATACTTGTTTTTCTTGGGGATGATCTTAATCATTGTCTTCAGTACAATGTCACAAACCTCCATCCATAGTTCTTTAGGTACTCTATCAATCTAATCCTTGAATCTGTTTCTCAGTTCCACTGTGTAATTGTAAGGGATATGATTTAGGTCATATCTGAATGGTCTAATGGTTTTCCCTACTCATCAATTTCAGTCTGAATTTGGCAGTAAGGATCATGATCTGAGCCACAGTTAGCTGCCAGTCTTGTTTTTGTTGACTGTATAGAGCTTCTCCATCTTTGGCTGCAAAGGATATAATCAATCTGAATTCGATATTGACCTTCTGTTGATGTCCACATGTAGAGTCTTCTCTTGTGTTATTGGAAGGGGGTGTTTGCTATTTTCAATGCTTTCTCTTGCAAACCAGCTTCTAGCTGTATTTTTATCTAGACCCTCAATCATTACTTTTTAATGTGAAATCCTAGGAACCTTACAGCAGTATTTTTCAAACTGTGAGCTGACCTATCGGTGAGTTTTAATGGAGTACTGAGTTACGAGATCAAGTTAGGGATTAGGCAGCATTTTTTAAAATAGAATAGAATAGTATAGTACAAAATAGTAAAAACTAGAGTTTATAACATATAGTATACATATATATGTATTGTCTCATGAACATTTCCTTTTTGTACATAAGTATGTTCATGCACATAGAGTTGTTAAAAATGTTTATACTATGCATAGATATTTGAAGTTTTGATAGCCATCATGCCTATTTGTGGTTGTACCTCATCTGTTTCACATGTCCTAAAAATAGCCTTCAAAATTCTCTGTTTATGCATATTTTCTGGGGAAAAGTGCTTTGGCATTCATCTGACGTTTATAAAAATTTTTTTTCAAAAAGTTCAAGAGACAAACTTATTCTAAAACAAATTTAATGATTATCTTTGTAGTTTTAGAACAGGTATAGTTTGAAATATAAAAATAATATAACATATTGATATGTCTCTCTATTATATAAATAGATGTACTCCAAAATAACTGCTTTTTGTTCCCAGCTTAATGTTCTAATTAGATTACATACAAAACTTATTCATGTTCCTAAATGTTAAAGAACATTTAGACATAAAGGTGTGAGTAAAGAATATCATATATTTTATTCTTCTTAAAATAATTTACTTCTTAAAATAACAGCCTTTCATGAATTAAATTTATCTAAATATTATATTTCTATGCTAATAATAATTAGATATATAACATAATAATTATATAGGCTTCCCTGGTATAGTTCCTGGTACAGCTCAGTCAGTAAAAAATCTGCATTTATGTCAATGTATGGTAAAACCATTACAGTATTGTAAAATAGAATAAAGTTTTAAATTAATTTAAAAAATAAATAAAAAATCTGCATTCAGTTCAGGAGACTGCCTCCAATACAGGAGACTCAGGTTTGATCCCTGGGTCGGGAAGATGCCCTAGGGAAGGAAATGGCAACCCACCCCAGTATTCTTGCCTGGAAAATTCCATGAAGAGAGGAGCCTGGTGGGCTACAGTCCATGGGTCACAAGAGTCAGACACGACTTGGCAACTAAACCACCACAAGTATATAATGAGGATGGTGGCCAATGAAAGGATACAGTTAAGAAAAAAAGAGATAAAGGAGTATTTCTTAAAGATCTAAAAATGACCTAAGAGAACAAAAAAAGTAATGCTCTGAACAACAATTTTGTGCCACTCAGGGTGCTAAAGATTATATATCACTATTTTTGATCACAGAAGCAACCCTATGAAGTAGATGGTATTTAAATTTTGCAAATAAGGAAACTGAGGCTCAATGTAGTTAAGGTTTATTTGCCGCAAGTCACGAAACTAGTAAGTTTTGCATAGGATAATGAAAGACGGAGAAAGAATTTTCAATCTAATTCTCCCTCCGCAGATCACTTAGGAATGTACAGTACTGGCTTTCCTTTTACTGCCACAATCCCATTCTAGGGACTAAACTGGAAGTTGAATTAATGCTGAAATTCTATTGTTCCATGTCCAGTTCTAACTGTTGCTTCCTGACCTGCATACTGATTTCTCAAGAGGCAGGTTAGGTGGCTCTGAACATAAGATAGTCTTAATCTATCATGTAAACATAAATGCAGAATGTTTTAAACGTATTGTGTCTATATCTGTATAAAAGTAAACATACATGTTTTGAAGAAAAATTTTCCAGTCTTTAAGGTAAAGTGAAAATTTCTGTAATCCATTTCATGATTTATTGATGTCTCAATTATAATTCACATTCAACTATAATGATTTTCTATGATATTTCAAGTTGTTTTCCAGTCTTTCACCATATAATCTTCAGTTATTTTTTAAAATATGAAGGATATGAGTGGATTCACTTCACTGAAAACATACATGTGCACATGCTTAAGTGCTAAGTCACTTTAATTGTGTCCAACTGTGTGACCCCTGTCTCTTATACACATCTTTTAAAAAATAAATAAAAAATCTGCATTCAGTTCAGGAGACTGCCTCAATACAGGAGACTCAGGTTTGATCCCTGGGTCGGGAAGATGCCCTAGGGAAGGAAATGGCAACCCACCCCAGTATTCTTGCCTGGAAAATTCCATGAAGAGAGGAGCCTGGTGGGCTACAGTCCATGGGTCACAAGAGTCAGACACGACTTGGCAACTAAACCACCACAAGTATATAATGAGGATGGTGGCCAATGAAAGGATACAGTTAAGAAAAAAAGAGATAAAGGAGTATTTCTTAAAGATCTAAAAATGACCTAAGAGAACAAAAAAAGTAATGCTCTGAACAACAATTTTGTGCCACTCAGGGTGCTAAAGATTATATATCACTATTTTTGATCACAGAAGCAACCCTATGAAGTAGATGGTATTTAAATTTTGCAAATAAGGAAACTGAGGCTCAATGTAGTTAAGGTTTATTTGCCGCAAGTCACGAAACTAGTAAGTTTTGCATAGGATAATGAAAGACGGAGAAAGAATTTTCAATCTAATTCTCCCTCCGCAGATCACTTAGGAATGTACAGTACTGGCTTTCCTTTTACTGCCACAATCCCATTCTAGGGACTAAACTGGAAGTTGAATTAATGCTGAAAACAATCTGCCCTGTACAAGGAAAATTACATTCTTTAGCCTCATCCTATTTATTCTAGTACATTGAGGTCTCAAATGAGAAAGGGGTGATTTAGTGGGATTTGTTAAGAGGGGTGATTGAATGGAACTGGAAGATGTATAAACAAACAAAGAAGCCCATGTTCAATTTTAATGCAAATTTTTGGTGACAGCAGTATGTCTTGTCTTGGCAAATATCATCACCAGAGAAACTGGTAAGACACATAGAGTAGCAAAGAACAGATCTAAGAAATCAAAATCTGGAGTAGTGAATGTTGTAATTTACTTCCCAGATTCCCATTCAAGAAAGAAGGGCTTAATTTCCCATTTCCAGTACTCTTGCCTGAAAAATCCTATGGACAGAGGAGCCTGGTGGGCTGCAGTCCATGGAGTCGCTAAGAGTCAGACACGACTGAGCGACCTCACTTTCACTTTTCACTTTCATGCACTGGAAAAGGAAATGGCAACCCACTCCAGTGTTCTTGCCTGGAGAATCCCAGGGATGGCAAAGTCTGGTGGACTGCCATCTGTGGGGTCGCAAGAGTTGGGCATGACTGAAGCAATTTAGCAGCAGCAGTAGCAGCAGCTGTATTGCTGCCTGATGATTCTTAAACGCCAGCCCTCTCTGGAAGTTACCATGGGTTGGGAAACTGTCCTACTTCTCTGTGGATAACTTTTATAGCATAAAGGCCTGGTTCTTTCTCTGTGGCACAGATAATCTGTCTGTGGGACCCTTTATCTGTGGGTTCATTGGCTTCAGAAACTCCTCTCTGACACCTTTGGTCACCTGAGGCTTTTGTTAAGATTACCTTGAAGCCTGATCTTTTCCTCTGTGCAACCCTGCTGTTTCTTTCCTTCCTCTCCTACAGTGATGATCTCCAAAATACTCGCTAATCAACTTCTTAGAATGTACGCTCTACCTCACACCTTGGGAAACTGAAGAAGCTTCAAGGAGATCTATCATACTTTGAGTCCGTATCCACTGTCAGCTCCCAAAGGATCCATGAGATTGAGCAATCAAGACTAATTGGCCAAATAATTAGACAAATGGTCACATGCATTCCAAAGACTAAACATGTAGACGTAGGACAGCAATTACTCAAAGAAGAAAAAGGAAAAGCCCTGGATAGTGGTCAAATCTGTTCAGATGAGGCTAAGCAGGGAGAAGAATGTCACCCAAAATTGTCCACATCATAAACTCCAGAACTTACGAATGCGGTACCTTATATGGCAAAAGGGACTTTTGCCATACGATTAATGTTAAGGACCATAAAATGGGGAGATAGTACTGGATTTCCAGGGAACCCAATATAATCATAGAGATCCACAGATGCACAAAGCTTTTCCTAACTGTGATCAGAAAAGGAGTTGTGAGAATGATTAGAGGGATGCAGTATTACTGAATTTAAGATAAAAGATCAAGTGCAAGAGCCAAGGAATATGGTTAGCCATTAAAAGCTGGGAAAGTCAAGCAAACATTCTTCACAAGATACTACAAAAATAACATAGCTCTGCTGGCATGTTAATTTTAGCCCAATAAGGTTTCTGTTTCAATTCTAACTTACAGAGCTATAAGCTAATGAATCTGCATTATTTAAACAACTATTTTTTTTTCAATTTGTTACAGCAATAATAATAAGCTAATATATATATTTGGTACCAGGAATGAGGTGCTTCTGTAACAGATACCTAAAAATGCAAAAATGTACTTGGAATTGGGCAACAGGGAGTGACTGGAAGGATTTTGTCAAGAATGATAGAAAAAGGCTAGATTTCTTTGAGGAAACTGTGGTAGAACTATTGATGGGAACTATTCTCAATGAGGGCTAAGAAAGAAGTGAGGAGCAAGACTGAGCAAACATAAATCATCTTACAGAATCCAAAATCATTGTGAACAGAGTGTTAAAAGATGGACATCAAAGGAACAGCTGGTGGAGGCTGAGAAGGAAATAAAGAATGTGTGAGGGGAAACTAGAGTAGAGAACACCGTTGCCGCGTAGTGGTGGGAAGCTCAGCAGACGTGTGTCCTTCAGTTATGTGGAGAGCAGAACTGGTAAGTGATGAAACTGTTCATTTAACTGAGGGTATTTCTAAGTGAAGTGTTGAAGATACAGCTTTATTTCTTCTTGCTGCTTACAGTAGAATATTAGAGGAAGGGAAATAACTAAGGAAAAACTACCACTGTAACAAAAAAGAGAAAAAAAAAACATAAAAATACCCCAGTATTAGAAGATTTTAGAAATTCTAAGCTTATTCAGATTGAAAAACAAAAATTACCAAAAAGACTCACTGCCTGGAAATCATGATCTATAGCCAAACCAAGCATGAATCTGTACCATTTTTTTTTCTAATACCTCAGAAAAATCAAAAGGTCATAATGTTCATTCATACAAATGTCTCTTTGAGAAGACTAAGCTCTGTCTCAGGGATCATTCTCATCTAACTGGAAAGTATTTAGAAAGCTTTAGGGTATTATCCTTCAGTCATCCTCCCCAAATAGAAATCCAGACTAGAGACTGGGTTATCCAGGAAGGATCTGTGGGAACGTCTTATCTAATGGAGTAACTCCCAGGGCACATGGGAGAGCCACCGGAGTCTCCAGAACCGTAGGCAGCAGAAGCACTGCCAGCTGGGAATTAAAGAGAAACAGTGCAAAATGACAGATGGCTGACATAGCCATAAATTTCCACAGACAGGAAACAAGTTGGTAAGACTAGCCAGCTGCATACATGAAAAATGGAGGATGCCCAGTGGGCAGAGACAAGGGCCCAAACAACAGAGCCATATAGGCTTAATTCCAGGACTTAAAATTAACAGAACTTCTCAGCTAGGTTTTGAAATTGCTTGGGACTAGTAACTGTTTTTCCCTTCCAATTTTGACCATCTTGAACCAGAATTTCTGTAACTTTTATCCTATGCAGATCTCGCCATAGTATGTTAGGAACATATACCTTGCTCTTTAAGTTCCAAGAGTCCATAGGTGGAGAGGAGGCCCCAGTATTATTATCAAGTTATCACTCATATCTAATTTAGGTCACTTAGATAATGAGATTTTAGACTTTTGGGCTAATAAGGTTTAGATGAGATTTTTGAACTTGAGTTGATACTGCAATGGGGTGAGACTTTTTATAATGTTGTGATGGGCTGAATATTTTTTGTATATAGAAAGAATTAAAACCTTTTTAGGGGCAGAAAGTGAACTAAAGGTTTGTGGAATAATGGGACACTAAATATGCCCCACACTGTTATCATTGGAACATGTAATCAGGATCCTACACGGAGAAATGGATTTTGAATATGTGATTAAGGTTAAGGATCTTGAGGTGGGAGATTACCCTGTATTATCTAGAGAGACCCAGTCTAATCATATCAGTCTTTAAAAGAACTTTTCCTGGCTGAGATCAGAGTCAGAGGGAGATTTGACTTCAACAGAATGGCCAGAGAGATGCAAGGCCGAGAAAGTGGGCACAGAGCCAGGCAATGTAAGTGTTCATTGGAAGCTGGGAAATAGATGAAAATGGATTCTCTGCTAGAATCTCCAGGAAGAAACACAACCTTCCTCACACACTGATTTTAGGTCACTGATACCTGTGTAGGACTTTTTAGCTATAGAACTATCAGACAGCAAATTTGCATTGTTTTAAACCATGAATTTTGTATAGTTTTTATAGCAACAATACAAATATAATACAACATTTTAAACTATCACACACTATCGTATTTCAGGATCCCCAGATGGAACAGTGGTAAAAAATCTGCCTGCCAAGGCAGGAGGTGCAAGACACATGAGTTCAATCCCACAGTTGGAAAGATCTGGAGTAGGAAATGCCAACTGTTCCAGTATTCTTGCCTGGAAAATTCCCTGGAAAAAGGAGCCTGGTGGGCTACAGTCCATGGGGTTGCAAAGACTTGGATACAACCTAGTGTGCATATGCACATGTATACATGTGCATGCACACAAGACACACACACACACACACACACAGACATTATAGTATTTGGGACACCAGTGTGAGGGATTACAGGCTTAAGTATGGCAACTGAAAATGTAATGATGAATAAATCTTAGGAGTCAATATGGTATCTCCTTCAAAACATCTTCTGTAAAGAAAAAAACAGAATAGAAAAAAAAATCCAGATTTATGAAAAGGTAAATTAATGTTTATGTGTCATTAATCCTAAATTCAAATCTTATGTATATGTTGCAAATCTCCCTTCTCACTTTCGATCTAAGTTATTCCCATGAACTCTGGGGTGCTTCTTTGTACAGATAACGGATTCATATTCACTTTCAATACAGTTTTCTTTGTATGTGGAGTATGGATGGGATTATTTTGTCCTTATCATAATAATAGGTACTTCACTGACTGTAATGATAGGTTTTCTTTTATAGGATATTTTTTATTTTCACTAAATTCAAAAGAAATTGCTTCTTTAATCTCAACTGATTTGACTGAAACTTATACTGTGAAAATGCTGACAGACATGTTCCTCAGAAAGAAAAATGCTGCATTTTGGGTTTGGAGGGTGGGTTGGGAGGAAAGCTTATAGAGAGTGGAGTTTCACTGCTGTGAAATTCATTGTTCTAAAGTAACTGAACATAATTAACAAGTAAATTTGGAGTAGTTATTGAATTTAAACATAATCCATGTTACTGGAAATGCTTCGTACAAATACTCTGAGCATCAGTTCAGTTCAGTTCAGTTCAGCCGCTCAGTCATGTCTGGATATTCAATCCCATGAATCTCAACATGCCAAGCCTCCCTGTCCATCACCATCTCCTGGAATTCACTCGTACTCACATCCATTGAGTCCATGATGCCATCCAGCCATCTCATCCTCGGTCGTCCCCTTCTCCTTCTGCTCCCAGTCCCTCCCAGCATCAGAGTCTCTTCCAATGAGTCAACTCTTCTCATGAGGTAGCCACAGTACTGGAATTTCAGCTTTAGCATCATTCCTTCCAAAGAAATCCCAGGGCTAATCTCCTTCAGAATGGACTGTTTGAATCTCCTTGCAATCCAAGAGACTTCCAAGAGTCTTCTCCAACACCACAGTTCAAAAGCATCAGTTCTTTGGTGCTTAGCCTTCTTCACCATCCAGCTCTCACATCCATACATGACCACAGGAAAAACCATAGCCTTGACTAGATGGACCTTTGTTGGCAAAGTAATGTTTCTTTGAATATACTATCTAGGTTGGTCATAACTTTTCTTCCAAGGAGTAAGCATCTTCTAATTTCATGGCTGCAGTCACCATCTGCAGTGATTTTGCAGCCCCCCAAAATAGTCTGACACTGTTTCCCCATCTATTTCCCATGAGGTGATGGGACTGGATGCCATGATCTTCGTTTTCTGAATGTTGAGCTTTAAGCAAACTTTTTTGCTCTCCTCTTTCACTTTCATCAAGAGGCTTTTTAGTTCCTCTTCGCTTTCTGCCATAAGTGTGGTGTCATCTGCATATCTGAGGTTATTGATATTTCTCCCGGCAATCTTGATTCCAGCTTGTGTTTCTTCCAGTCCAGCATTTCTCATGATGTACTCTGCATAGAAGTTACATAAACAAGATGACAATATACATCCTTAATATACTCCTTTTCCTATTTGGAACCAGTCTATTGTTCCATGTCCAGTTCTAACTGTTGCTTCCTGACCTGCATACTGATTTCTCAAGAGGCAGGTTAGGTGGCTCTGAACATAAGATAGTCTTAATCTATCATGTAAACATAAATGCAGAATGTTTTAAACGTATTGTGTCTATATCTGTATAAAAGTAAACATACATGTTTTGAAGAAAAATTTTCCAGTCTTTAAGGTAAAGTGAAAATTTCTGTAATCCATTTCATGATTTATTGATGTCTCAATTATAATTCACATTCAACTATAATGATTTTCTATGATATTTCAAGTTGTTTTCCAGTCTTTCACCATATAATCTTCAGTTATTTTTTAAAATATGAAGGATATGAGTGGATTCACTTCACTGAAAACATACATGTGCACATGCTTAAGTGCTAAGTCACTTTAATTGTGTCCAACTGTGTGACCC
>SJYC01093939.1:0-27829 GCA_006408675.1 Madoqua kirkii | reverse complement strand
TACAAATATGAAAATTATTAAACTATTATGCAAAAGTTTTTTGATAAAAAAACGCACCGGAAAAATTTTCAGAGTGCGTTCTATAAGTACGCTTTGCTGCCGTTGTAGAATCGACTTAATATTGAATAATATTCTTACTTTTTTCTGACATTAAGCACTATTTCCACTCTTCTATTCAATGCTCTGCCTTCTGATGTTTCGTTTGAAACAATGGGCGAAGATTTTCCGAATGCTTTGTAAGTCAATCGTTTGGGATTTATTCCGGCCATTATTAAGTAATTGACGACGGTGCGGCAACGTTTTTCGCTCAAAACCATATTTTCTTCTTCCGAACCGACGGCATCGGTATGTCCTAAAATTTCAATGTCGTATTGAGGATATTCGTCTAAAAACATTGAAAGTTGATGTAAATATGCTTTACTAATTTCTGTAAGTTTTGCAGAATTATAATCAAAGTTTACATTTTCCAAAGTATAAGGTATTCCTGCGCGGATTCTGTCAAGTCTGACGTTTTCTATTGTCGGCGGAATGTAGTCGCCGGAGTCGGGTTGAAAAAACTGAACGTTATAAAAAAAACCCTTTTTCTTGATTGTGAGCATATAATCTTCGTTTTTTTCAACGGGAGTAGAAACTGCGTATTCGCCTGTTTTTGTGTCTGTTACGCTGTGAGATGTTTCGTAAGTTTTTAAACTTGTTAAGTCTACATTAACTTCCGGGACGGGTTTTCCGCTTTCGTCAGTTACTTTGCCTTTGATTAATAAAACTTGATTCGGTGCAGCATCTTCTGATAACGACGAACAATAAATGTCCCAACCGCCTTCTCCGCTTAACAACATCGCTGAAAAATAAATCCGTTTGCCGTCTGCGCTGACAATATATGCTACTTCATCTTTCTGAGTATTAAGCGGATAGCCAACATTTTTCGGTTTGGAAAAAGTTCCGTTTTTTTCCTGACGTGAATAAAAAATGTCAAAACCGCCTACGCCGCCGTGTCCGTTGGACGAAAAATAAAGCGTTTTGCCGTCGCAATGAATAAACGGTGTTTTTTCGTCAAATTCCGTGTTAATTTCAGGGCCTAAATTATGGGTGCAGACCACAGAGAATCAGCGTGTTTCCGTTGAATTTTATACAAATCGTAGCCGCCGTAACCGCCCGGACGGTTTGACGAAAAATATAAAATATTTCCCGTTGCGTCTATTGAGGGTTGTCCTTCAAAATATTCAGTATTAACTGTGTTGGGAAGTTTTATCAGCGGTTGCCAAATGCCTTTGATGTTTTTGGAATAGTAAATATCGCAATTATCATGATTACAGATAGTTATGTACATTATTCTGTTGTCGATTGTCAGTGAAGTTCCGCCTTGAATTTTTCCTGTGTTAAACGGACTTGTCATTCTGACACCTTTTGAAAATTCTTCTTCGGAATTTACGGCATCGGTTTGAGTACTCATCATAAGTTCTTCAACAAATTCGCCTGAGCGTTTTTCGCTGCGTTTTGAGTAAAGTAGAATTGACCCATCGTGTGAAATCAGTGGCAAAAATTCGTCGTCTTTTGTTGAAACGTTTTTCAACATTTTCGGATTAAAATCAATCGGATTGTTGATTATAACGAAGTAATCTTCAATCATTTGCATACGTTTTTCAGCGGCGGCGCGACACGAAGGGGCGGCATTGTCGGACGAGAGAAAAACTTGAAAAAAACTCAAAGATTTTTCAAAATTCCTACAAATATAGTATCCTTCGCCTAACAGAAACGCCGAGCGGCAACTGTCGTAATTATCACAATTTCCGTAACTTAGGTTGAGATAATTGATTGCGGTTTTAGCATATTCGAGCGATAATTTGGTCTGAAATTTTGCTGCCGATTCTTTTGCTTTTTCCAGATTGTAACTGCCGAGAATTAGGGTTGCCGGATAATAATTCGGATTTGATTTTGCGATTTCCGTCATAAATTTAACGCCCAATTCTTTGTTTTGCTGCATTAATGCTTTTGCATCGTTGAATTTGTTGTTCAAATCCTTCTGTTTAGGCAAATTGCAGTTTTGTTCCTTCGCCTAACAGAAACGCCGAGCGGCAACTGTCGTAATTATCACAATTTCCGTAACTTAGGTTGAGATAATTGATTGCGGTTTTAGCATATTCGAGCGATAATTTGGTCTGAAATTTTGCTGCCGATTCTTTTGCTTTTTCCAGATTGTAACTGCCGAGAATTAGGGTTGCCGGATAATAATTCGGATTTGATTTTGCGATTTCCGTCATAAATTTAACGCCCAATTCTTTGTTTTGCTGCATTAATGCTTTTGCATCGTTGAATTTGTTGTTCAAATCCTTCTGTTTAGGCAAATTGCAGTTTTGGGCGTTAAGGCGGAAAACGCAAAAAACAATAATTATGGTAAAAAAATATTTCATTCAATCCCCATAAACACTCTGTTCCACCTGATTGAGGACGGAAATGTTTTGTCCTTATCGGTTGAAAACCAAATAAATAACGCTTTTCCTACAACGTGGTCTTCGGGAACGAATCCCCAAAAACGCGAATCAGCCGAGTTGTGCCGTGAATCACCCATCATAAAATAATAATCCATTTTGAAAGTGTATTGAGTTGCAGGCTGATTGTTTATGATAATTTGTCCGCCGCTTACAAAGAGTTTGTTTTCTTCGTAAGTTTCTATTATTCTGCGATATAACGGCAAATTTTCCAACGTTAAATCTATTGTTTCACCTTTTTTGGGAATGTAAAGCGGTCCGAAATTGTCTTCGTTCCAACGGTAATTTTCGTCGTGTGGGAAAATGTATGCCTCGCGAAAATTTTTTGGTTTAACAATTCTCGTAACGCTTTTCACGCAAGGTAACGCTTTTATTTTCTCAACGTTCTCTTTTACAAGCGGATAGACAAAAAGATTTTCTCTTTTTACGCCTTCGGTTTCCTTCATAAATTCCAAAATTGACGGGTCGAAAAGCCGCGAAGTTTCAACGTCCTCTTTTGAAATTCCTATTTCTTCAAAAAATTTCGGATTGATAATATTTCCGTCTGTTACAACGAGATATTTAAATTGTTTGTCGCCGATTTCTTCTTGTGGTTTTCCGTTCACAAATGCTTGACCGTCAATCACTTGAATGGTGTCACCGGCGATGCCGATGCAACGTTTTATGTAATTTTCCCTTTTGTCAACGGGACGGCTGATAATTTTTCCGAAATAACCCTGATGAACTTGTCCGTAAGTGTCTGTTACTCTGTCGTTTACAACGCTAAATCTGCCGTAATCGCGGATTAACTGATAAAACTTCTTGCCTGCTGATTCATACAAACGGTATCGCCTTCGGGAAAATTAAAAACCACAACATCGTTGTTTCTTACCGTAGAAAGCCCTTTAAGACGGTGATAAGGCCATTTTATCCATTCAACGTATGATTTTGCCGTCTCCGAAAGCGGCATTGTGTTGTGAGTAAACGGCACCGAAAGCGGCGTATTGGGCATTTTGGGTCCGTAATTAAATTTGCTGACAAATAGGTAATCGCCCACTAAAAGCGACTTTTCCATCGATGAGGTCGGAATCGTAAAAGCCTCAATGAAAAACAACCTGATAATCGTTGCGGCAACCACTGCAAATATCAGAGCGTCAATCCATTCCACGGTTTTGGTTTGTTTTTCTACACCTTTCTTTTTCCAAAAAGCCCAATGAACTTTTTGCGTTATAAAAACGTCATAAATGACAACAAAACCTAACAAAAGCCAATAATTTTCCGTCCAAATTACAAACAAAAGATAAATCACCGCCCAAAAAGCGAATTTTACCCATTTGTTGGCAAATAATTTCTTCATTTTAAAAAGAGTTAAAATTTCAACATATCGTCCATACCGTAAAATCCTGACGGCTTGCCGTTTAGAAATTCTGCCGCAAGAACCGCACCGAGTGCAAAACCTTTTCTTGAATGTGCTGTATGTTTGATTTCGATGTCGTCAACCTCCGAAAAATATTTTACGCTGTGAGTTCCGGGAACTTCTCCCTCGCGTAAAACGTCGATGAAAATTTTTTCCGGCGAATTTTTTTCGTCCAACGTCCAAGCCGTTTTTCTTGAAACATTGTCTAAAATGTCCTCTGCAATGGTTTTAGCCGTGCCTGAGGGCTTGTCAAGTTTGTGAATGTGGTGAATTTCCTGCATTTGAACATCGTAACTGTTAAAACCGTTCATAATTTTTGCAAGAAATTTGTTAAGACGGAAAAATATGTTTACGCCTATCGAAAAATTGGATGCGTAGAAGAAAGTTTTGTTTTTTTCTTCGCATAACTTCTTGATTTCAGGCAACTTATCAAGCCAACCCGTTGTACCTGAAACCACTGGAACACCCGCCTCAAAACATTTCAAATAATTTTCAAAAGCGGCATCTGGCCTTGTAAATTCTATCGCGACATCTGCTTTTTTGAGATTTTCCGTTGTAAAATCCTGAGGATTAATTAATGCGTCAAGAATCAAAACGACGTCGTTTCCTCTGTCTTTTGCAATTTTTTCGATTTCATGACCCATTTTTCCGTATCCTATTAATGCTATTTTCATATTTTTTTCGTTAATTTTTTTAATAATAAGAGACGGTTTTTTGGAAAGCCGTCTCTAAAAAAAATCGTGCGTATTTGTCAATTTTTAAAATTATTTTACCGAGTTAACTACCGCCTCGAATGCTTTGGGATTGTTCATTGCCAAATCTGCTAAAACTTTTCTGTTGAGTTTTATGTCTTTTTTAGCAACTTTTCCTATAAATTCCGAGTACGACATATTGTAACCTCTAACTGCTGCATTGATTCTTGCAATCCACAGCGCACGGAAATTGCGTTTTTTCTTTTTTCTTTGAATATAAGCGTGCAAAAGACCTTTTTCATACGTATTTTTTGCAATCGTATAAACGTTCTTTCTTGCGCCGAAATAACCTCTTGTAAGTTTGAGGATTTTTTTTCTACGGTTGCGCGAAGCAACTACATTTACTGACCTTGGCATTTTTTTTAATAATAATTTTTTGTCCCCGAAAGGCGACCGCAATGCGGCTCTTAAAAAAGCCCGGGAACGGGTTAAACATTTTTATTTACCGATTTCAGACTATTTTAAAACTAAAAGTTCTTTGATAGCCTGTTGATTGGCTTTTTCGACAACGCCGAATTTCACCAAATTTTTCTTTCTTTTCGTTTCTTTCTTTGTCAAAATATGACTGTGAAAGGCGTGTTTTCTTTTAATTTTTCCTGATGCTGTGAGTTTGAATCTTTTTTTAGCAGCACCGTTGGTTTTTACTTTTGGCATTTTTTTTAATTTATTAAAAGTTAGCGATTTAACGCACGTTTTTTTTCCTATTTTTTCTTTCCGACGGGCGAAATGAGAATTGTCATTTTTTTGCCTTCGAGGAACGGTTTTTGGTCAAGTTTACCGTACTCTGATAATCTGTCGGCAAATTTATAAAGCAATTCTTCGCCTTGTTCTTTGAACAATATCTGTCTGCCTCTGAAAAACACGTAAGCCCTTACTTTGTCGCCGTCTTGCAAAAACTTAATTGCATGGTTTAGTTTGAACTCGAAATCGTGGTCATCGGTTTGCGGACCGAACCTAATTTCTTTGACTTGTGTTTTTTGAGTTTTTGCTTTTTGTTCTTTCAGTTTTTTCTTTAATTGATACAGAAACTTCTGATAATCAACATTTTGCAAACGGGCGGCTTTGCATCCGGCGAAATTTCCACCAAATCCAATTCCATTTCGTCTGCCATTTTCAGGGCATCTTTTCTTGACAATACTAAATTATTGTCTTCGATGTTTTCGCCTACAAGTCTTACGGTTTCAGCTTTGATTGCGCCGTTGATTCTGTGTGTAGGCTCGTTGTTGTTCGTCTTAGCGATGGTTTTGTCCTCCCAAAATTAAGTTAAAAAAGTGTTTATTTAGTCTTCGGGGTGAAGTTCTTTTTCAACTTCCCCTTTTATAAGTGTCTTAAAATCTTCAACTTTCATTGCGCCCAAATCGGTTTTTCCTTGTTTTCTGACCGAGACTTTTCCCTCGGCTTCTTCTTTTTCGCCGACGATTAACATAAACGGAATGTGTTTAGTTTCGTTGTCGCGGATTTTTCTGCCGATTTTTTCGTTTCTGTCATCTACTTCGCATCTGATGTCGTCGTCGTTTAAAATTTCCGAAATTTTTTGAGCATAATCGTTGTATTTTTCTGAAATCGGCAATACGACAGCCTGTACGGGGGTAAGCCAAAGCGGAAATTTACCTTCCGTATTTTCGATTAAAACGGCAACAAACCTTTCCAACGAACCGAAAGGTGCGCGGTGAATCATAATCGGACGATGTTTTTTGTCGTCTGCACCCGTATATTCCAAACTGAAACGTTCGGGCAAATTGTAATCAACCTGAATAGTTCCGAGTTGCCATTTTCTGCCTAACGCGTCTTTTACCATAAAGTCGAGTTTAGGACCGTAAAATGCGGCCTCACCTGTTTCAACCGTTGTGGGCAAGCCCTTTTCGTCAGCGGCTTCAATGATTGCTTTTTCAGCCATATCCCAATGTTCGTCCGTTCCGATGTATTTTTCTTTGTTGTCGGGGTCGCGGAGCGAAATTTGAGCGGTAAATTCTTTGAAATGTAAAATTTTAAAAATGTAAAGTATAATATCAATTACCTTACAAAATTCTTCTTTAATTTGGTCTGCTCTGACGAAAAGGTGAGCGTCGTCCTGCGTAAAACTTCTAACCCTTGTAAGTCCGTGAAGTTCACCGCTTTGCTCATATCTGTAAACTGTTCCGAATTCTGCAATTCTAAGCGGTAAATCCTTATAACTGCGAGGTTTAAGTTTAAAAATTTCGCAGTGGTGAGGACAATTCATCGGTTTCAACAAAAATTCCTCGTCTTGGCTCGGAGTATGAATCGGTTGAAACGAATCTTTGCCGTATTTTGCGTAATGACCGCTTGTTACGTAAAGTTCTTTTTGACCGATATGCGGAGTAATAACTTGCAAATAACCGTATTTTTTCTGAATTTTTGCTAAAAATTTCGTCAAAGTTTCCCTCAAAACCGTTCCTTTCGGCAGCCAAAGCGGCAAACCTTGTCCCACTTTTGACGAAAAAGCGAAAAGTTCCATATCTTTTCCGATTTTTCTGTGGTCGCGTTTTTTAGCCTCTTCGAGCAAAACGAGATATTCATCCAACATTTTTTGTTTCGGAAAAGCCACGCCGTAAACTCTGGTAAGCATTTTGTTGTTTTCGTTACCGCGCCAATAAGCACCGGCTATCGAAGTGATTTTCACGGCTTTAATAAGTCCCGTGTTCGGCAAATGCGGACCGCGGCAGAGGTCGGTGTATCCGTCCTGAGTGTAAGCCGTAATTTTTCCGTCTTCGAGTTCCGAAATGAGTTCGGTTTTATAATTGTCGCCTTTTTGATTGAAGAAATCAAGTGCCTCTTGCTTAGAGATTTCTTTTCTTTCGTAAGGGTGATTTCCTCTTGCGATTTCCAACATTTTCTTTTCGATGGTGGGGAAATCTTCGTCCGTAATAACCTTTCCGTCAGGGAGTTCCACATCGTAATAAAAGCCGTTTTCGAGAGCCGGACCTATTCCGAATTTAGTACCCGGATAAAGTTTTTCCAAAGCCTCAGCCATAAGGTGTGCTGCCGAATGTCTGAAAGTATGTTTACCTTGTTCGTCTTCCCATTTATAAAAAACGAGTTTTCCGTCTTCGTTAATCGGGCGGGTTGCATCCCATTCCCGATTGTTGAAAGATGCCGACAAAACCTCTTTCGCAAGGCTGTTACTCAACGACTTAGCAATATCAAGCGGCGTTGAACCGTTTTCAAATTCTTTTACAGAATTATCCGGAAAAGTTATTTTAATCATTTTCTTCTATAAATTAAGCGGCGCAAATTTAAGTTTTTTTAAGTTATTACCCAAATTTTTTTCATTTTTTTTTTTAAAATTCTTCTCTATGATTTTCCCAATAATCGATAAGAATTCTTGCCATAGAGATTTTTTCGGGTATTTTGGGTAGTTGTCCGCGCTTAAACCACTGACAATCAGAAAGTTCTTCTTCTTGAATTTTGATTTCACCGCTTTCGTATTCGGCAAAAAAACCAATCATTTCTTGACTCGGATAAGGCCATGGTTGAGAACCGAAATACCGTATATTCTTGATTTTTAGGGACGTTTCTTCTAAAACTTCCCGTTGTATACATTCTTCAAGACTTTCGCCAGTTTCTAAAAATCCTGCCGTCAGCCCGTAAAAAGTTGCTCTGAAACCATAACCTTTTGACAAAAGAATTTCGTCTTTTCCCTTGTATATCAGAACTATAACCGCGGGAGAAATTTGCGGCCAATATTCTTTTTTGCAATTGGGACATTTTTTGCTGATTTGAGTTGAAAAATTTAATTTTTCTCCGCATTGAGGACAAAATCTGAATGTGGAATCAAAATTTACAAGTTCCGAGGCTTTTCCTGCTTTGTAGTGAATGTCTTTTTTGAGTTTTGAATATGATTTTCTTAAACCTTCGTATTCGTAACCTTCGGGAGCGGGTCGGTCGGTTGAAAAACAAAATGAATTTTTAGAAAATTCAAAAACGTGTTTGTTTTCGTGAATTTTTATGGGCGGTATTTCCGATTGAGGTATTTCGTTGTTTTTCAACAAAATTTCGTTGTTTTGGGAAAAAATAAACCAAGATTTCATATTATATTTTTTTTGTGAAATTTCTCGGATGACAAGTCATCATTACATCTCTTAAATACTCCGAATCCAAGTGAGTGTAAATTTCGGTTGTCTGTATGGATTCGTGTCCTAACATCTCTTGAACGGCACGCAAATTAGCACCGCCTTTTACTAAATGTGTCGCAAACGAATGTCTGAAAGTATGCGGACTAACGGTTTTAGTTATCCCTGCTTTTTCGCACAACTTCTTAACAATCAAGAATATCATAACTCTTGTTAATTTTCCGCCGCGAGGTTCAAAAACAAATAATCTTTGTTTTGATTGCTTATTTTTAAATGGCAACGCATTTTTTCAATGTAAAATTTTATGTACATTATGGCTTGTCCGCTTATCGGAACAATTCTCATTTTGTTGCCTTTTCCTATGATTTTTAGGAACATAAAATTCTCGTTAATATCTTGAATTTTAAGATTTACCAATTCGGAAACCCTTAAACCGCAACTATATAAAGTCTCGATTATTGCGCGGTTTCTCTCGCCTTCAAAAGTGCTTAAATCAACGGCTCTTTCTATTGAGTTTATTTCTTCCACCGTCAAAACGCAAGGTAAATACATTCCGATTTGGGGGCCGGAAATCAAATAAGCCGGACTCGTTGTTAATTTGCCTTCCGTAACCATATAATTATAAAGGTGTTTAATGCAACTCAAAATTCTTGCCTGAGACCGCGCTGATAAATTTATTTGGGCTATCCATTCCAAAAATCCCATTATTTCTTCTGACGAAATATCTTCCAAATTTTTTCCGTTGAGAAAATTTTCGCAATAAAACATCAGTTTTTCCGTATCGTCTTTGTACGCCTCAACGCTGTTTTGAGACATGGAACGTTCCAAAACTAAATGTTCAAGAAATTTTTCGATATAATTATTGTTGTGTTCGTTCATTTTCGGCGTTAAAATTAATAATTTTTTTTTGCTCCGTAAAAAATTATTATCTTTGCCGCGTAAACAATTTTTTTTTCTCGATGACAGGATTGGAAAATATGGAGCATCCGGTTTTGTTTATTTTAATCGGAATTGCCTCTGGGTATGTTGCAGCAAGGCTTATGACCAAAGAAAAACAAGGTTTAGGGCTTATCGTTAATTGTGTTATAGGTATTTTGGGCAGTCTTTTGGCGGGGTGGCTTTGTCCGCTTGTCGGCATAAAATTTGCCGATGCTTGGTACGGTGATTTTTTACAGGCACTTGTGGGTGCAATCGCTATTTTGGCTGTTATTAATATGTTGAAAAAATGAATAAAATAACAACTTTTTTATTACAACGGCAATTTTAACTTGTTCGTTTTCAATTAGTTCTAAGGCTCAATACCAAGTCTCGGAAGGGAAATACGCCGTTAAATTTACCGATAAAAACGATACGGTTTTTTCTCTTGACAGACCTGAGGAATTTCTTTCGCAAAAAGCGTTAGACAGACGTAAAAAATTTTCTATCCCATTGGATTTCAGGGATTTGCCTGTTCCTCCGATGTATATAGATTCTTTAAAAAAATCCGGATTTAAAATTCAAGGCGTTTCTAAATGGCTTAATTGTGCCGTTGTTATTTGTGATTCGGCGGATTTGGAAAAATTAAAGGATTTTTCGTTTATTGATTATGGTTTTGACTTTTTCAGACACGATTCCGTTATAAAACCTGAATCTGCTGCGGAAACTCTTTTTCGTCCGAAATTTAAGCGTAAAAAAATGCCCGATTTGTCTATGAAACTTCCTTACGGAAAAGGTGCTAATCAAGCGCAAATGCTTAATATTCAAGCACTTCATAATTTAGGTTTTAGAGGCGAAGGCATAACGGCGGCTCTTTTGGATGCAGGATTTTACAAGGTTGATAAACTTAACAGTTTTAAAACTATGATTGGCAAAAAACACATTCTTGGTACTTGGGATTTTGCCGATTTGGAAGAAAGTGTTTTTGAGGACGACAACCACGGAATGAATGTTTTAAGTTGTATCGTCGGCAACGAGCCTGATTATTTAGTCGGAACTGCTCCTGAGGCTCAGGTTTATCTTTTCAGAACTGAAATTAGCCGCACCGAAAACGTAATTGAAGAGTTTTTGTGGGCTTTTGCGGCGGAAAAGGCTGACAGTTTGGGAGTTGATTTGATTCACAGCAGTTTGGGTTATCACAAATTTGACGATGAAAGCAAGAGTTACAAATATGCAGAAATGGACGGAAATACCGCAATTAGCACCATTGCGGCAGATGTTGCGGCAAGTAAAGGTATTTTTGTAACCGTTAGTGCGGGTAATGAGGGCGACAATATTGTATGGCCTTGGATAACATCTCCTGCCGATGCTGACAGCGTTTTAACAGTCGGTGCTGTAAACAAAGACAAAGAAATTGCTTATTTTAGTTCGCCGGTCCCACTTCTGACGGCAGAATTAAGCCTGATGTTTGTGCTCAGGGTTTATATTCGGCGGTTCAGGGTGCTTCTAATCATATAACTACTTCGAGCGGAACATCGTTTTCGGGGCCGATAATGGCGGGAGCGTGTATTTGTCTTTTGCAGGCTCACCCGAAAGCACCGGTTATGACCGTAATGAGAGCCGTAAAAGCCTCTGCATCGCAGTTCAACAAACCTGATACGACATACGGTTACGGCATTCCCGATTTTGAATTGGCACATCAAATTTTAATCAGCGAGGGTTATTGATGAATTACAAAGAGGCTGAAAATTATTTGTTTACACAACTGCCCGTATTTGAACGTTCGGGTGGGGAGGCGTATAAACCCGGTTTGAATACGGCAGTTTCTATTGATAATTTTTTTTCAAATCCCCACAAATCATATAAAACTATACATATCGGCGGCACTAACGGCAAAGGTTCGGTTTCTAATTTTTTGGCTTCTGTTTTGCAGGAATCGGGATATAAAACAGGACTTTTTACTTCGCCGCATATTGTTGATTTTAAGGAACGTATCCGTGTGAACGGCGAAAAAATAACGGAAGATTTTGTTAAGGATTTTGTTAATAATTATGCCGAAAAATTTTCTTATTTAAAGCCGACTTTTTTTGAACTTACCACAGCAATGGCTTTTAAATATTTCCGCGAAAAAAAAGTTGATGTTGCGGTAATTGAAGTCGGAATGGGCGGCAGATTGGATTCCACTAACATTATAACGCCTGAATTGAGCGTTATAACTAACATTTCTTTTGACCATTGTCAATTTTTGGGCAACACTTTGAAAGAAATTGCGGCGGAAAAAGCGGGCATAATTAAACGCGGTATTCCTGTTGTGATAGGGGAGAGCGACAGCAGGTACAATAGTGTTTTTCTTGGCAAATCGTCCGAAATGGAATCACCTATTATTTTGGCTTCCAACAAGTTACAAGCATTTTCGGGCGGAATGACCGAGGACGGAAAACGTATTTTTAACGTTTTTAAGCAGGGTTCACCGTATTTTGTGGGAATTAAGTGTGCTCAAATCGGTGATTATCAACGAAATAACATCGTTACAACGCTCGCCGCCGTTGAAGTTTTGCAGAAACGTGGTTTTAATATTTCTCAACAAAATATTTATTCGGGTTTTGAGAACGTAAATCATAACACGGGTTTTTACGGACGATGGCAAATTGTTAAAACAGAGCCACTTACGATTTGTGATACAGGTCATAATCCATCGGGAATAAAATATGTCGTTGAGCAAATTTCGGCTCAAAAATTCAAAGCTTTGCGTATGGTTATCGGTTTTGTTGCTGACAAAGATATTGACTCCGTTTTGAAACTTTTACCTAAGAAGGCTGTTTATTATTTTTGTAACGCTCAGACTAAGAGAGCATTACCATCTGACGAATTAAAACGTAAAGCCGCCGGTTATTCTCTTTGCGGAGAAAGTTTTGTTTCAGTAAAAGATGCTTTTGATGCGGCATTAAGTAATTCGGAAAAAGACGATTTAGTATTTTTGGGCGGTAGTAATTATGTCGTTTCCGAGGTTTTGTAAGTTAAAAGTCCGAGAGTTTCTACGTGAATTGTGTGCGGAAACATATCGGCAGGTTGGACTTTTTGTAATTCAAACCCATTGTTAATCAATATTTTAACATCGTCGGCAAAGGTTTTGGGGTTGCAACTTAGGTAAATGAATTTTTTAGGTGCGGCTTTGATTATGGTTTTTAGGAGTTTTTCTCCGCAGCCTTTGCGTGGTGGGTCGGTGATATGATGTCGGGTTTAATATGTTGATTTTCAATTAGTTCTCTTACTTTTTCTTCGGCATTGCCTAAAATAAATTCTGCGTTTTCTATTTTGTTGAGCTTGGCATTTTCAACGGCGTCTTCAACGGCTTGCGGAATAATCTCTATTCCGTAAACCTTTTTTGACATTTTTGCAACAAAAAGTCCTATCGTTCCGACACCGCAATAAAGGTCGAAAACGGTTTCTGACCCTCTTAAATCGGCAAATTCTAAAATTTTTTTGTATATAACGGCCGTTTGCAGAGGATTTATTTGAAAAAACGACAACGGTGAAATTCTGTATTTTATTTTTCCGATAAAATCTTCGATGTAGCCGTTTCCGTATACGGTGCGAATTTTTTTTCCGTTTATAACGTTGGTTTTCAACGTGTTAGAACAAATACAAATGGTTTTTATTTCAGGTAAGTTTTCAACGAGATTTTTTGTTAATTCTTTTTCAAAAGGTAGTTCTAATGCATTGATAATCAGAGAAATCATAATTTCTTTCGTTGAAAATCCCTTGCGGATTAAGATATGTCGCAAAATACCTTCGTCCGTTGTTTCGTCGTATGGTTTTATTGAATATTTTTCAAGATGTAACTTTATGATTTTAAGTATTTTAGGATTTTCTTCCGATTCAATTTCGCAATTATTGCAGTTGATTATTTTATGAGAATTTTTTTGGTAAATTCCCGAAATGATTTTTCCGTTTCCGTCTTCTGAAAAAGGAATTAATGCTTTGTTGCGGTAATGAAAAATTTTTTTGGATTTTAACGTGTTAAAAATCTTACAATCAATGCCTTGCAAATAGTTTTCGAGGATTTTCCGTTTGAGTTTCAACTGAGAAAAATAATTCATATTTTGCAACTGACAACCTCCGCAACTTTGAAAAAAACTGCAAAACGGCTTTACTCTGTCTTTTGATTTCGTGATAATTTCTACGGCAAATGCTTTTGCAAAAGTCTTGTGAACTTCACTTACAACGGCTTTAACCGTTTCGCCTTCGAGTGTATTTTCTACGTAAATTTTCTTTTGAGGACTAATTATTGCGATTCCGTCTCCGTCTTGTCCGAGGGAATTTATTTTTAAGGTTAAAATTGTGCCGATTGTCATTTTTTTATTTGCGAAGGTAAATATTTTTTGTTAAAAAACATAAAAAATGTACTCAAAATTTTTTTCCTTTCAAACAAATTATTTTATTTGCGTTTTAAAATTAACTTAACACTAAGATGAAAAAATATTTTTTCCTTATAATTATTGTTATAACCTTCGGGTTGTTTTTGACGGGTTATAAAAGTTATTCCAACACATTGAAAACCATGAATTTAAAAAGTTTTTTCTCAAAAGATTTTTCCTACGATGAGGCTTGGAAACAAGTCAGGGAATTGGAAATGAAATCAAAAAAAGGCGATGCCTACAAAAAGGTAAAAGAAATTCTTGCTCAGGCTAAAAGTGATAAAAATTATCCGCAAATAATCAAAACTTATATTTATAGCCTTGATTATCAGAACGATATAGTAGACGACGGATTTTTTCCCGAACTCGAAAGTATGGAAAAGGAACTGCCGAATTTTCCCGCTGCCGACAGAGCCGTTATGCACTCGGTTTTGGGACGAATTTATATGAATTACCTTCAAAGAGAGTATTTTGCGATTTCAAAACGTACAGATACCGACGTTAAAGACGGTAGCGTTATAACTTATTCTACAAAGCAACTTTTGCGAACTGCAAAACAACATTTTGAAGAATCAATCAAGGATTCTGATGCTTTGAAAAGTAAGAAAACCGCTGATTATAAGGATATTATCGTAGGAATTTCAAATGCGGAAGATTACCAGCCTTCGCTTTTTGATTTTCTCAGCCGAAAAGCGTTGGAACTCTTTTTTGAACAGGAAACTTCAAGTTATGAGGTTTTTGACGACAATTTTGATATGTCAAACGAAAACCTTTTGAAACCTTTTGACGAATTTTTAAACTTAAAATTCGATGGAAAACTTTATGAAAATTCTCAAAATTATAAGGCGTTTTTGATTTATAAATCTTTGATTGAGGCTCATAAAAATGATTCCAATAAAAAGTTGTTGATTTACAACGACTTACTTCGTCTTAACAATTACCGTTCCCGCTCCGTGTCGGAAGATAAAGATTCGCTTTATTGCGATGCGTTGAAAGATTTGGAGAAAAAATTTTCCGATTCTCAGGAATGTGCAAACGTAAAATGGAATTTGGCGAAATATTATTTCAGCGTAAAGGACTTCGTCAGAGCCAAAGAAAAAGCGGAGGAAATTATCGAAAAATATCCTTCACAAAGTATAATCCTCTCCAATGCCAAAAATTTGATACGGAATGTAGAACGTCCTGAACTTGATTGTGAATCAGATGTTTACGTTCCGTCAGAGAAAAAAATAACCCTCAAACTTTCGCATAGGAATGTCGGAAAAATTTATTTCAGAATCGGCAAAATTTCCAAAAGTTTTTTTGACGAGCCAAAATACAATTACGAAAATTTTTATGACGTTTTTGCTAAACAGATGTCGCAAACTAAGGATTTGGAAATGTCGGTTGAAAAAAATCCCGAATACAAATCCTCAAAATCGGAGTTTTCACTTCCCGAATTAGAAATCGGGTATTATCTTGTTTTGATTTCTACCGTAAACGATTTTAAGTCGGAAAACGTTCTTTTCAAACTCTTGCAAGTAACTGATATTGTTACAGTTCTGTCAAGAAATCTGGATGAAGTTTCCTCTACCGTCAAAGCCCTTGACCGTTCAACAGGAATGCCTTTGGAAGGCGTTAAAATCACTGCAAAAGGCGAAGAATACAAAAACGGAAAATGGGTTTGGACTGTTTTCGGCGAAAAAATCACAGATAAGAACGGAAATTGCGTTTTCAAAAAGGATGAAATCAATTACAAGGGTTATTCTTTGATTTTCACGGCAGAAAAAGGAAAAGATTTTTTCGACAAACGAAATCTCTATTTTTCAACGCCTAACCTCCCGACAGAGGAAAAAAATGTGAAAATTTTTACCGACCGTGCCGTTTACCGTCCTGGTCAGACGGTTTATTTTAAGGCTGTTTCTTACACAAAAAAGGCAATGAAATTAAAATAGATTCGGGCGGAAAATTTACGATTTATGTCCTTGATGTCAATCATCAAGAGGTTTATAGACAGACACTTACGGCTAATGAATTCGGCTCTGCTGACGGCAGTTTTACTCTTGGAAATTCTGTCATTTTGGGCTCTTATAGTTTTAATTGTATTGCCCGCAGTTGTTTTCACTCGATAAGCGTTGAAGAATACAAACGTCCTACTTTTGAGATTTTTCCCGATGGTTTTAAGGGTGAAGTATCTCTTAATGAGGATGTTACGGTTTCGGGCGAAGTTAAAACTTATTCGGGTGTTAAGGTTGATAACGCAACCGTTAAATACGAAGTTGTAAGAATGCCGAGATTTTCGGGTTGGTGGTTTTTCGATTATGATTTAAAACCGAAATCCGTTGCAACGGGCGAGGTTAAAACTGACGAAAACGGAAAATATGAAATTACCTTCAATGCCAAACCCGACAAAAAATTGCCGAAGGATTTGGCTCTGACTTTCCGTTATGAGGTCAGAGTTGACATTACGGATATTAACGGCGAGACACAATCGTCAAGACATTATGTTTCAGTGGGTTATGCAGGAATATTTTTGGACAGAATTTTGTCTGACGACACTTATTATAAAGGTGTTAATGCTTTTTCAAAACTCGAAATTCCCGCTTATAATGCTGCCGGCGACGATATTTTGTGTGATGTGGAAGTAACGGTTAAAAAGCTTAATAATTTTGCTAATCCGTTGTCCGACAACGATTTATACGAATTAAAACCGTCAAAAACCGTTAAAACTTTTAATGTAAAATCCTCTGAAAAACTCGACCTTTCGTTTTTAGAAACACTCGAAGACGGCAATTACAGTGTTGAACTAAAAACAAAAGATTCTAAAAATCAAGTAATTACATCGGATTCGAGATTTACTTTGATTTCTCAAAATTGCAAAAACGCAAGTTTCAACAAATATTTTTGGTTTAAAAATTTTTATTACACAAGACAGCCGGGCGAAAAAGCGAATTTCTTTTCGGAAGTTCGTTGAAGGACGTAAATTGTTATTACGAGGTTTTTTACGGCAACAAAGTTTTGTTTAGGGAAAGAAATTTTGTACTTTCTCAAAATTCCGAAGTCGTTGAAATTCCGATACTTGAAGAATATCGGGGCGGAATTTCCGTTAGATTTTTCTTCGTTAAAGACAATAAATTTGTGCACGAAAATTTCTCGATAACCGTTCCTTTTTCTAACAAAAATCTTGACATAAAATACGAAACTTTCCGCGACAAATTAGAACCGGGCGAAACCGAAACTGTCAAATTGAATATTTTTGACAACAAAGGCAATCCCGTTAATGCGGAATTTTTGGCAACTCTTTATGACGAATCGTTAGATGCAATTCGTTCAAACTCTTGGTATTTAAGTTGTTACGATTACAATGCTGCTTGTTCGCCGTATTCTGCGGATTGTTTTACGTATGCTGAGGCGCGTTATTTAAAAAGTGTAAGACATTTGAGTTTTTACGAACCAGAATTAAAAGTGGCTTATAATTGGTTCGGACACGAAATTTATCGGTTCGGACGTGCGCCAGAGCCGATTTATCTGATGTCAAAACGCAGTCGCTGCGTTTATAATATGTCCGCTATGGTAGCACCTATGGAGTTGGAAGAATCATCAGCAGTTTGCGAGGATAAAGCCGTTATGATGATGGAATCTGCGGCAGATGAAGCCGTTGCTGACGATGCAGGCGGAGCAATTGAGGAAAATCAGGACGATGTTAAAGTTAGAGAGAATTTTGCAGAAACGGCATTTTTTATGCCGCATTTGGTAACGGATTCCTGCGGGAATATTTCGTTGCAATTTACCGTTCCCGAATCGCTGACGAAATGGAAATTTTTGGGTTTTGCTCACACCAAGGATATGAAATTGGGCTTTACGGAAAACAGTCTCATAACTCAAAAATCGTTTATGGTTGAGCCTAATTTGCCGAGATTTTTTATGGAGTCTGACAAAATAACTATCCCCGTAAAAATCAGCAACTTAACCAAAAAGATTTGTCGGGAAAAATTAAAATGGAAATTCTTGATGCGATGACTCAAAAACCCGTTTCGGATTATAAAATTGACAAAACGGTTAAAGATTTTTCAGTTAAGGCTTCGGGCAATTCTCTTGCGGAATTTGAAATAGAAATTCCCAAACGTCCCGAACCGATAATTGTAAAAATTGTCGGCTCTGCCGACGGTTTTGGCGACGGAATGCAAAAATATGTTCCCGTTTTGACCTCTCGGACTCTTATAACGGAGTCGCAATCGCTGAATATCCGAGCAAATCAAACTAAGGATTTCGTCGTTAATTCGCTTAAAAATCAATCGCAAACACAAGATAATCAATCATTTACGTTTGAATTTACATCAAATCCTGCTTGGCTTGCTTTTATGTCGTTGCCGTATTTGAAAGAAACCGACAGAGAATGTTATGATTATATTTTTAACAGGTTCTATTCCAATATGTTAGCGCAAAAAATTATAAAATCCAATCCCGATTTTGAAAAAACTTATCAAAATTTGAGCGAAGATGATTTTAAATCGCAGTTGGAAAAAAATCAAGAGTTAAAATCGATAATGTTGAGCGAAACGCCGTGGCTTTTGGATGCCAAAACGGAAGAAAGTCAAATGAAAAAACTTGCTAAACTATTTAACGCTCAGGAAGTTACAGAATCAAATAAAGTTTACGTTAAAAAACTGCTTGACGGACAATATTCCAACGGCGGTTGGCCGTGGTTTAAAAATATGAAAGAGAGTTGGTTTATTACTCAGGAAATTCTTTGCGGTCTTGGACGGCTTATTCATTTGGGTGCTGCGGAAAATTCGGGCGACATTCAAAAGATGACAAAACGTGGTATATCGTTTATTGACAATAAGTTAGAAGAATCGTACAAAGAACTCAAAAAATACTTGAAGAAAAAGGATTTAGACGAATACAGACCTTCTTATTACGAAATTCAGTATTTTTATGCCCGCAGTTTCTTTGACGAAAAAGTACCTAATTCGACGAAAGAGGCTTACGATTTTTATTTTGCAAAATTGTTGAAATATTGGCCTGACTTTTCTATGTATGCTCAGGCTTTGATGGCGACAACGTTCAAACGTCTTAACCAACAGCAAGTTGCAAAAGAAATTTTGGAGTCTTTCAAGAGCAACGCACAATATTCCGACGAAATGGGAATGTATTATTCCAAGAATATTAATGGTTATCATTGGTACAATTCACCGATTGAAACTCAGGCTATGATAATTGAGGCTTTTGCGGAATTTAATATGCCCAAGGAGGTTGAAGAGTTGAAAATTTGGCTCATAAAACACAAACAGACAAATTCTTGGTCTTCGTCGCGGGCAACCTCCGAGGCGGTTTATTCGCTGCTTATGAACGGAGAAAAATTTTCTGCTGACGAAAAACCGTGTACAATCAGAATCGGCGGTGAGGTTTTAACGGAAAATGTTTCCAATGGTTCGGCATATGTTAAAAAAGCATATCCTGCAGAACAAATTAAGACGCAAATGTCTGAAATTAGGTTGTTAATCCTAACAATCATATTGCTTACGGAGCGGTTTATCTGCAATATTTTGAGGAATACGAAAACGTTAGGGCTACTTCAAACGGTTTAACCTTGAAAAAAGAAATTTATAAAATCACCAAAAATTCTCTCGGTGAAGACATTGCAACTCTCGTAACGCCTGAAACGCCGTTGCATCAAGGCGATAAACTTCGGGCAAGATTTGTTATAACAACCGACAGAGATTTGGAATACGTATTTTTGAAAGACGTTCATTCTTCGGCATTTGAACCGCTTAACAAACTCTCGGGCGGACGTTATCAAGACGGACTTTTCTATTATGAATCTACCAAAGATGCGGCTGAGGAGTTTTTTATAGAATTTATGCAAAGAGGAACGTATGTGTTTGAATATCCGTTAGTTGCGGTTCATAAAGGCGTTCTGACAAACGGAATTGCAACGGTGGAATGTATGTATTCGCCCCAGTTTAGGGCAAATTCAACTTCGCAAAAAGTTAAGGTGGAATAAAAAGAAAACGGGGCTTAAAACCCCGTTTTTTTAGTCGATAATTTTTTCTAAACTTGCGTTGTAAACGTGCATTGCCTTTTGCGACATTCCCATCGAAGAAAATCCGCCGTCGTTGTAAAGGTTTTGCATCGTGATTTTTTTGGTCAGGTCGGAGAAAAGAGTTACGCAATAGTTTGCGCAGTCCTCAGCCGTTGCATTTCCGAGCGGCGACATTCTGTCGGAATAGTCCATAAGATTGTCAATTCCTTTTACGCCCGAACCTGCCGTTGTCATAGTCGGAGATTGCGAAATCGTATTAACGCGGACTTTTCTGTCGCGGCCGTAAATGTAACCGAAACTCCTTGCAATTGATTCTAATAACGCTTTTGCGTCTGCCATATCGTTGTAACGATAGAAAGTTCTTTGTCCGGCAACGTAACTCAAAGCCACAACCGAACCCCATTCTTTTATCGCATCAAGTTTGTAAGCCGTTTGAAGCATTTTGTGGAACGAAAATGCCGAAATGTCCATCGTTTTGGTGTAATAATTATAGTCTACGTCGTCGTAACTGCGGTTTTTCCTTACGTTGAGCGACATTCCGATGGCATGGAGAACGAAGTCGATTTGACCACCAAATTTTTCCATCGCCCTCGTAAAAACCGCTTTTAAATCGTCGAGACTTGTTGCGTCGGCTGCAACTATTTCTGAATTTGTTTTTTCGGCTAACGTTTTTAAAGTTCCGAATCTCAATGCGGCGGGAGTGTTAGACAAAATGAATTCCGCACCCTCTTCGGCACAGCGTTCTGCAATGTGCCAAGCGATTGATTTTTCGTCCAATGCGCCGAAAATTATGCCTTTTTTACCTTTTAAAAGATTGTACATGATGTTTTAACAATTTTTACGCCGCAAAATTATTATTTTAATTTTTCATTTTTGTAGGTTTAACTTTATGTTTTTTTTAACTTTGCGGAAAATTTTTAAACGTGAAATTAGAATTTTTTATGGCGGGGCGGCTAATTAACGCCTCAAAAGGTAAAATTTCGACTTCGGCGGTTAAAATTGCCGTTGTTTCGGTATCGTTGTCTGTTGCGGTAATGTTGATTTCGTTGGCGGTGATAATCGGTTTTAGGAATGAAATTATGAACAAAGCCGTCGGTTTTTCGTCATGTATAAATATCATAAACAGAGAAAGTTCCGAAAATTTGGAAACCAAACCCGTTAGTTTGAAACAAGATTTTTATCCTTCGATAGAAACCGAAAACGGCATTTCCCACATTCAGCCTTACATTATTAAGCCGGCTGTTTTTAAAGGCGGCGGACAGATTTCCGGTGCAGCGTTAAAAGGCGTTTCAAAAGATTTTGATTGGACTTTTTTTAAACAAAATCTTATTGACGGAGAAATTTTTTCAGCAGGAGATTCCGCCTCGAAAAAGAAAATTTTGATTTCCAAGAAAATGTCCGACTTGTTTAACGTTAAAACGGGTGAAAGTCTTACGGCCTATTTCGTTCAAAATCCGATTAGAATGAGAAAATATGTTGTATCGGGGGTTTATTCTACGGGTTTGGAAGAATACGATAAACTTTTTGCAATAGTTGATATGACTGATTTACAGAAACTTAACTCGTGGCGTGAAGACGAAGTTACGGGTTTTGAGGTTATGATTGAAGATTTTTCTAAGTTGGACGAAATGACCGAATTGGTACGTGAATATGCGGGTTACAAAATAATGGAAGATGGGTCGATGTTGAAAGTATCGTCCGTAAAAGACAACAATCGACAACTTTTGACTGGATTACTTTAACCGAAATGAACGTCAGAGTAATTCTTGCGATAATGTTTTTTGTAGCGTTTGTCAATATGAGTACTGCTCTTTTGATTATAATTTTTGAAAAGGCGGCTATGATTGGACTTCTGAAAGCAATCGGCGCAACAAACTGGCTGATTAGAAAAATTTTTATTCTTCAAAGCCTTTACATATTGTTAAGAGGGATAATTTTCGGCAATGTTATAGCTTTGATAATCATATTGTTACAACATTACTTAAAAATTATTCCCCTTGACGGTGAATCATATTACGTAGACTTTGTGCCGGCTGATTTTCAGATTTGGTATTTTGTGGCGGTTGATGTTGCTACTGTGTTGATTATGAGCGTTTTACTGATAATTCCGAGTTACGCTGCCTCTAAAATGCAACCGGCAAAAGTTATGGGTTTCAAATAGAGTTTGCTGCTTTGTAAATTTCTATCATATCGCTCATTTTCAGTACTTTAAAACTGCCGTGAGTTAAAGTGTCGTTGCGGCTGCATTTTTGAGCCATATCAACTATTTCTTCTTCGGATAGTTGCCTGCCTAAAAGTTCGGGAATGTTTATCGGCATTTTGATTGCTTTGTAAAAGCGTTCCATTGTTTCTATGCCTTTTAAAGCCGTTTTTTCGGGGTTGGAAAAATCGTTTTCTACGCCCGTAACGTTTACCGCAAAACGTACGAAACGACTTATGTTACAATTCATTACGTATCTTGCCCAAGAGGGCCAAAGAGCCGAAAGACCTGCTGCATGGGCAACATCAAATTTTGCCGAAAGTTCGTGTTCGAGACGGTGAGTAGCAAAATCGCGTTTCATACCGCAACCAGTTAAATCGTTGTGAGCCAGCGAAGAAGCCCACATAATTTGTGCTCTTGAATTGTAGTCGGAAGGATTTTTTAAAACCTCAAAAACGCAATTTTTTACCGTTTTTAACAATCCTTCGGCTAACGCATCGGTCAAAGTCATATCGGTATCGGGACTGAAATAGCGTTCCATAGTGTGCATCATTATATCCACTGCTCCGCAGGCTGTTTGAAATTCGGGCAATGAAAACGTAATTTCGGGGTTCATAACGGCGAATTTAAGACGACAGAGGTCATTGTTGTAACCCCGTTTTAAGTTGCCGTCCTCGTTTGTGATAACGCAACTATCGCTCATTTCGCTGCCGGCAGCGGGAATTGTTAAAATTGCTCCGACTGAACGGGACGATTTTGCCGTGCCTTTGTTGTCAAACAAATCCCATACATCTCCTTGATAATCAAGACCGTATGCAATGGCTTTCGACGAATCTATTACGCTGCCGCCGCCGATGGCAAGAATAAAATCAATGTTGTTTTTTTTGCAGATTTCTATCCCTTCGTATACTTTTTTTAATCTCGGATTAGGAACTACTCCGCCTAAAAGTGTGTAGTTAATACCTTGATTTTTAAATTGTTGAGTAATTTTGTCAATCAAGCCGAGTTTTTGTGCGCTTTTGCCGCCGTAATGGATTAGAACGTTTTTGCCGCCGTATTTTTTTACGAGTTCTGCGGTTTTATCTTCGGTTTTTCTGCCGAAAACTATTTCGGTAGGAGTGTGGTAAGTAAAATTTATCATATTTTTTCAGATTGTGTCAATAGAAACTTCGTCGAAATTGGCGAAAAGCTCCGTAACTTTTTTGTCGTATTCTTTGCGGCGAACTTTTACTTCCATCGTTAGGACATAAACATCACCGTCGGATTTGCGTTTTAGTTCCATATTGTAAGTGTCAATTTCAAATTCGGCGTTTTTAAGATTTTTTAAAATCAAATTTATTTCCTCTTTTGAATGTGCCGAAATGCTTAACGAAATTATTTTTTTACCAAGTTTGCTTAACACAAAATTCAATGTTTCCAAACTTAATAAAACCATTACCGTTGCCGAAGTTGCCAAAACAAAACGTCCCGAACCGGCACAGATGCCTATTGCCGCCGTTACCCAAAGTCCTGCCGCCGTTGTTAAACCTCTTACGGCGTGTTTTTGAAACATTATTGCACCCGCACCGATAAAACCGATTCCCGATACAATTTGAGCCGCAATTCTTGAAGCATCGTATTGAACCACAGCGTTGTCAAAGCCGTAAATCGACATTTCCATAAACAATGCACTGCCCAAGGCAACAAGAAAATGCGTTCTGAATCCTGCAACCTTAGATCTGTATTCCCTCTCAAGACCGATGATTCCGCCTAACAACGAGCCGACCAACAGCCTGATAATCAACATATAATCAATTTCTGACATAAGTTTTTAGTTTTGAGGTGTTAAAGCGGCATTGCCTAATTCTATTCCCCAAAGTGAGATGTCGTCCCGCTGTTCTTCCAAACCTTGCCAATTATGCAGAATGCTGTCAATAAACATTTTTTGGTCTTGAATTCTGTCTGTTGTGGTGTACGAAATCATCATTTTCATACGGTTTGTACCGAAACGTTTGCGGATAATGTTGTTTTGGTCTTTAATTCCGTCGGAGGTAAGATAAATCCTATCGCCGATGTTGAGTTGAAGGTCTTGGTCTTCGAAAAAGAAAACATCGGCAAAAGTTTGTCCGCCTATTCCGCGGCGGTTGGCCTCAACAACTTCAACTTCGGAAGAATTTTTACGTTTTAAATATACAGGTTGTTTTGCGCCGGCGTATTGAAGTTCCCATTGGTAATCCTCGTTACCGGTAAATTTAAATCTGCAAATGGCAATATCCATTCCATCGCTGTTTTCTGTAACGTCTTGTTTCAGAGCCGCTTGAATCCTTTCGTGCATTGCCTCCAAAATCACAGAAGGACGATAAATTTTTGATTCGTTTACTATTTCCGCCAAAAGTCTTATGCCAATCATACTCATAAAAGCGCCCGGAACACCATGTCCGGTGCAGTCGCCCAAAACTACGAAAGTGTATTCGGGCGTTATCGAAAGCCAATAAAAGTCGCCAGATACAATATCTTTGGGTTTGTAAATCAAGAAGTTATCAAAGAAATTGTCCATTTGTTTAACGTCAGGCAACATAGCCTCCTGAATCGTTTGTGCGTATTTTATGCTGTCGGTAATGTAATTTGTTTTTGTAATTATCTGTTTATTACGGACTTGTAATTCGGAAAAAGCATTTTGAAGTTCTTGTGCCTGACTTTTTAATTGTTCCCGTTGCGACGAAAGCAAATCGTTCTGCTCTTTAATTCCCGCTTGTTGAACTTCCATTTGAGCCGTAATCAACGAAAGCATTTGATTTTGCATTTCAAGTTCCCTTTGTTGATTGTCAATTTTAACCGACGCTTCTTTCAAATTGGAAATATCAGAAATAGAAATGCAAACCAAATCGTTTAATTGCATACCGTTTAACGGCGAAACATTGATATGAAACCAATAATTTTTGTCTTGAATTTTTGTTTCTATTTCGTATGCCGACTGTGTTTTGTCGGAAAAACATTTTTCGATGTTTTCTTTTGAAATTTCATTTTCAACCAGTTCTTTAATGCTGTTGTCGGCTTTGATACCTTTAAAATAAGAATTTCCGAAACATTAGTCCAAAAAACGGTTTTGTCTTTTTTGAGAATTATAATCGGAATGTTGGCTGCATGTGCCATTTCCATAAAAACAATTCCCGAACGGATTTTTTTGAAATACGCAATTACAAAGTACAGACTCGCCGCCACCGACAAAACTAATACTAAATCCGTAATCAAAAATTGCGGATTTTGGTATTTGCTTGCCAAAAATTCTCCGAAAGAGGATATTTTAAAATATTTCCACATTTGAAACTCTCTGAATACCAAGATAATAAGTGGTATTAAAAATCCTGTTGCCACAAAAACAGGCAATATAAAGTCGGATTTTTTCTCAGATGCGTTTTCTTTCTCAATAGGTTTCATACGCTAAAAATTCAGCCTAAAATAAGTAATTTTTATTTAAATTTACAAATTTTTTTCGTCATTTTTTCCACGGTTGTAAAATCGTGGAATTGGGCGAACCCGCATATTTTTTTGTCGGCGGATTCAGCAGTATCGGGTAACGGCTTTTTTTCATTATGAAACTTGCCACCGAGTCTGCCCACATAAACGCCGATTCGGGTTTCGGGTGTGCTCCGTCGGCGTAACGCTTGTACGTTAAATCCTTTGACGGAAAATATCTCCTACTGCCGACGTTGGAGAGAATCATCTCGTTGATTCCCGTGTCGTCGCGCCAATTCGGAGGTCCTACCAAACGAAAGGTATTTCGCCGATTTGTTCCAAAATATGACGGACATACGGAGTCCGTATTTTGATTATGTCTCTTACAAACAACTCGTTAGCACCGAGAATAAGAATTATGTAAGTCGGTTTTTCTTTTTTTATAAAGTATGCTAACGTGTCCGTTGTGCCGTACCATTCGGTTTGAGAACTATACCAAATAACGCTCGCCATTTCGTGTCCGTTTTCTTTGCAATAATCTCTTAACCGCCAGCGAAATTGTTCCAACATAGAATCACCGATTAACAAAATTTTTTGTTTTGACGAATCTATCCCGACTCTCGGTTTGTATTCCGAGGTGTATACGCCTTGAATATAAGGCGGAATGCTGTCGCCCGAAATAAATTCGCAAATTCCCGATTTTTTCAGTTCCGTATCGCCGATTTCGATTTTTTGTTTTGAAAACGAATATACCGACAGCAAAACTGTCGTTACAGTTAAAATTAAAATTATTTTAAAACCAGATTTCATTTTTCATTATTTTTTTCTTCATCTTTTTTAGCGAAGGAAAAAAGCCATTCAAAATTTCTAAAATCGGAATAAACTTTGTTCCAAATTAAATGTCCCATTCCTTTAAATTCTTGATATTCAATATTTTGTCCCCCGCAGTTTTTTATTGCGGCGGTTATGTTCCGCGAGCGGGAAACTTTTACGAGTTTGTCGTCAGAGCCGTGAAAAGTACGGATAGGAATTTTTGTTAATTTTGAGGCTTGATTTTCGTCCGCACCTCCGCAAATGGGCATTGCCGCCGCAAATTTTTCGGGAAAACGACTTATCAAATCCCAAGTGCCGAAACCGCCCATTGACATTCCTGTTATGTAAAGTCTTGATTTATCGGCTTTTGAATTATCAACAATGCTGTCTAAAAGTTGGTTTGCAGCGTTGAGATACTGCGAAATTTTTTCGGGAATAACGTGTTTGTTCCATGTCCAATCCACTTCACACCAACGTTTATTTAGGGCGCATTGCGGCAAAATAACATAACAAGGAAAACCATTTTTGAAATCTTCCGAAAGAAAAATTTTATCAACGTATTCCAATTGTTTTTC
Source organism: Madoqua kirkii (assembly GCA_006408675.1). Taxonomy (NCBI): domain Eukaryota; kingdom Metazoa; phylum Chordata; class Mammalia; order Artiodactyla; family Bovidae; genus Madoqua; species Madoqua kirkii. The sequence continues at coordinate 723 of SJYC01093939.1, read as the reverse complement.
GTTGTCAGAACCTCTTTCGCCTGCTCCGTGAAGAAACAAAATCACGGGAAATTTTTTCCCCTGAAACATTTCCGTATCGGGTCTTAACAATCTGTAAGGCAGAATCGTTCCCGAAGAATCGGTGAAAAATCCCTTTTCAAAATCGTTTCTGTCTTGCGAGAAAACATTTGAAAAAAATGTCAGTACCGTTATAAATAGAAAAATTTTTTTCATACAAAGCCGTTTTGCTTTTTTCAAACTGCAAATTTAATACAAAATTTTAAGTTTTCTAAAAAAAATGATTGGTATGTTTTTTGAATTTTTCGCAATAACTATGAAAATGATAAAATATATACTATTTTTGGGGATTTTTCTCTTTTGTGTCGGATTTGTTTCTGCTCAAAACGGACTTTTGAGTCAGAAAGCATTGTCGGCACAAAAAATTTATACCGACCTTGACGAGGCTCTTGAAAAACCTCTTGACGTATATATATTGTGTCTTAGTTATTACGGTTTGAGGGAAGTGCCGAAAGAAATATTGAAATTAAAAAATCTTCAACTCCTTTCTTTGGACGGAAATTATATTGAATATCTGCCTGAGGGATTTGAAAAACTTGTTAAACTCCAACATATTGATTTATCGGACAATCCGTTGTTGAAAACCCGTCAGGTGATAAAAAAACTTTCACTTTTGCCCAATCTGAAATCTCTCGCCCTTTCGGGGTGCAGAGTTAATAAAATTCC
>SJYC01093937.1:0-27516 GCA_006408675.1 Madoqua kirkii | reverse complement strand
ATCTCAACAAGATGGAGATTTTCTTCCTCAGTAGCAAGTTTAATTAATTACATTAATATAATCATGACTAGCTCTTCTTAATTATATTTATGCTTCTGCATATTTAAACTGGAAATATCTACTGGGTTCATCTTTTTAAAAAGATATTAGTCAACCAAGAAAAAACATTTAGGCTACATAAAATGAATTGAAACCAATGTGAAAAGTTGAAAGTGCTCTTTATAAATGGCAGTTGCATTTCTCTAAGACAAAATTTAAGCAACTAAATTATGATTAAGTCAAATAACTGGGATTTTATTTAGTAATCAAGTTATAAAACACACAAATGCTTCAGAAATGCTTAGTCAAGTATAGTTTCTTTTTTATAAGTATAACTCACAGTGTCAGTTTAGCTTTATCCGAAATCAAATTTTTGTTTTTATTTCTTAAATTTTTTCTGTTAAATCAAGGGTCTTAACAGACTGTAATGACAGAAAAGGAACAGTAGAGGGTACTTTAGTTCTCTAACAAAATAAAACTATTCCTAAAACCTTATATAAATCAGTAGAGCAGACAATGGAGAGATTTGAACTATCTGGTAAAGGTTAAGCAAAACTTGAAGCAAGCTCCTCTGCTTCACATAGCCTGTGAAAGAGAATTCAGATAAACGGCCATCTCTTCCTTTAATTTATCTGTAAATAAACTGCATAACATGAAAAGTAAATCTGCAAATTAATGAGCCTATCATTTTACATTTATTTGGAAATTGTGTGATCTATTAAATGCACTTGACTGACATTAGTAAATTCTTTTTATCCAGGAATTTTAAGAGGCCTACTGAGTGTTTTCAGTGCGTAAGAAGCAGCACTATGTAACTGTTTCCTGAGTCTTGGTCCTCTATCCACTAACAATTAGCTTTGCTTGCGTCCCTTCATCAGTTTCCTCCAAAAGTATCTTCATCATCATCATCCTTTATCATCCTCATTGTCGTGTCATTTCAAGGAAAGATCCCTGATTTCAAGTTGCTTCCACTTTATAAAATTAACATGTGAAAGAGCAAACAACAGAGAATAAAGGAACAATTAAACATGTTTAATATCATATATGAAACGAATCGCCAGTGCAGGTTTGATGCAGGATACTGGATGCTTGGGGCTGGGGCACTGGGATGACCCAGAGGAATGGTACAGGGAGAGAGGAGGGAGGGGGGTTCAGGGATCTTGGTCCTCTATCCACTAACAATTAGCTTTGCTTGCGTCCCTTCATCAGTTTCCTCCAAAAGTATCTTCATCATCATCATCCTTTATCATCCTCATTGTCGTGTCATTTCAAGGAAAGATCCCTGATTTCAAGTTGCTTCCACTTTATAAAATTAACATGTGAAAGAGCAAACAACAGAGAATAAAGGAACAATTAAACATGTTTAATATCATATATGAAACGAATCGCCAGTGCAGGTTTGATGCAGGATACTGGATGCTTGGGGCTGGGGCACTGGGATGACCCAGAGGAATGGTACAGGGAGAGAGGAGGGAGGGGGGTTCAGGGAGGGGAACACGTGTATACCTGTGGCAGATTCATGTTGATGTATGGCAAAACCAATACAATATTGTAAAGTAATTAACCTCCAATTAAAATAAATCAATTTATATTAAAAAATAAAATAAAATGTGCTGTTTAGTGTGTAAGTGACCCCAGGCAAGTGATGATCACCCCCAGAGCCATCATCACCCCCAGATCTGTTTTATGATCTGACTAAAACACTGTCATCCATTCTTATCTTTTAAGTATTTTACATCCATTGTTGGGTGCTAAACACCCATTCTTATTTATTATCTTATTGTTGCATCAAGTTTGATTAGCTAACGCCCAAGCTCTCAACAGATTTACCATGGTTCTGAAACTCTTGGGGTGTCAGGACCCACTTGACAATCTTACAGAAGGTATGAAGCATATCCCCCTGAAAAAATCATTCAGGTGTGCCTGTTTCAGGAGGTTCAGGACCTTCAGAAATCAATCCACAGCTCTCTCACGGATTGTTAGGCATAACGATTCTTGACTATGTTGTGAATCTCTGAATGAGACACAAATCATATAGCTCCCACATATTGGAGAGTTATTTCTGGAAATGTTATCTGTGGTTGGGTGAAGATGAGGATTGGGCTGCAGGTAGGGGTCAGCCACACAGGCCAGGTCTGACTCTATTCCATAGGAAACAAGACGTACACTGGAGTGTTTGCCACACAGAGGTGAGAGATAGCTTTCCTAACAGTAGAATCAGAAAGAACGATGCAGCATAAACAGCAGAAAGACAGGAAGAATGGAGATCATCAATGAATCCATCAGCACAATCTTCTGGGAGGCATAGTGGAAACCTGTTTTGCATTTAGAGATTATCATACTAAGTGAAGTAAGCCAGACTGAGAAATACAATTATCACATGATATCATTTACACATGGAATCTAAAATATGATAAACATATGCCCTTACAATACAGATTCGCAGACATAGAGAACAAATTTACCATTACCAAGGAGGAAAGGGAAGGAAGGATAAATTAAGAGTTTGGGATTAACATATATGCACTATCTATACATATACCATGTATAAAATAGATAAACACAACTATATATAGTACAAAGAACTATATTCAATATCTATAGCTGAAAAGAACTGAAAAAGAATATATACATATAACTAAGTCACTGTGCTGTACACTTGAAAGTTACATGTTGTAAATCAACAGCACTTCAATTAAAAACCTGGAGAAGGAAATGGCAACCCACTCCAGTACTCTTGCCTGGAGAATTCCAAGGACAGAGGCGCCTGGCGGGCTACAGTCCATGGGACCGCAAAGAGTCAGACACAGCTGTGCAACTAATTTTCACTTTTCAATTTAAAAATCAAATGATAAAATAAAAATTTCCCCCAATTAAAGATGTTCCCTACTCTAAGACAGGCTTAATTTGGTTCTATGTCATAAATAAGGACAGAACTTTTCCAACATCAACTGACATTTTGAAGCCAAAGGAAAGAGAAAGAGGAATTCTAGTCAAAGAATGGTAGGGATCCAGTGAAAATCTCAAGCGAAGTTGACTACGGAAGTGGCATTGGTAATGGAAATTGAACATTATAAATAGATGAGATGAGAGGAGATGATGAGATGGGTGACTGAATGTAGCGAATGACAGATACGGACCTGAAGGGGAACTGACCAAGTTTTCTGGTCCAAGAGACTGATAGAACACGAGCAAGATATTGCTTGGAAACACGGGAAGAGTAGGAATGGGGTAGAGGTGAATCCTCTTCCAGACACTTGACTTGGTACCTTAGGGGGCATCCACTGGCAGGTGCTTTGAAGATAACTGTGCATTCAGAGCTGACGCTTTTGAGAAGTTCAGGGCTTAAAGCACAGCAGTGGAAACGATGGATGGATTATATAAAGAGAAAAGGACCAGTGACTGGATTTGGGAGTTTGTCTCTAGGAAAGAGAAAGAGAAAGGGGTAAAGGAATCTGAGGAGAGCCAGATGAAGCCAACACTGTCACAGGAGCCAAGGAAGGGGAGCAGCTCTGAGAGCAGGGGGCCAGGGGCACAGGGTGTGAAGGAGAGCTGGAGGACGGATGGGCCACTCGCGGTGACCCCAGAGACAGCATCCTCCCCAGACAGGACGTGGATGGAGCCAGTGGAGGGAGGGGGTGACAGCACGGAGCCTGACCTGCCCTTAAAAGCATTAATCATAAGAGGGGAGCGGGATACTTCCATTCATTCTGCAACTATTTCTAATTGTGACCTCCTTTTTCCTTCAACTGAATATTGACTTAATCGAGTATCATGAAAGTTTCAACTGCACACAGCTACTAAGATAATTTTTGCATTTTTAATTGAAGAAAGTAAAAATAGAGTCTATGTATAGGCCTGAAGTTAGGGTGAAAAAATAGTTTGATGCTTTATTTACACTCTCTTTAAAGCTACATCATGTAAGGACTTCCCTGACAATCCAGTGGTTAAGATTTCACCTTCCATTGCAAGGGGTACAGGTTCAATTCCTGTCCAGGGAGTTAAGATCCCACAGGCCTCATGGCCAAAAAGCCAAAACCTAGAACAGAAGCAATATTGTAACAAAGTCAATAAATACTTGAAAAATAAAAATTAAAAAGGTATATCATGTACACACTGCTATATTTAAAGTAGATAACCAATAAAGACCTACTATAAAATAAAATATATCATTTAATTCTAAAAGAAGCTACTGATTGTTTGGGGGGTGCTATTAATAAAAAGATGAACCCAGAAGAATATAAAGAATCAAGAAAGAAAGAAGCAAAGAGAGAAAGAGAAGAAAGAAGGAAGCAAACAAAGGAAGAAAGAGAGAGAAAGAAAAGGAGGGAGGCAGGAGGAAGAAAGGAAGGAAGAGAGAGAAAGGAAGAAAAGAAGCTCCCATTCGATCCAGCCGGTCTGTGTCCAGATGCTCTGGAACTTGACCCTGAAGTGGGGTCAGGGTTGAGCTGTGAGTCCACACACTTGAAACCATCATTTCTTGCTTGGCTCTCTCCTCCTGTTGCTCTGTATTACAGGCTGTATTATTTAATGTACCACAGGGAGACTTTTTATTGTCTCGACTCCTGGTTATTATAGAGATCACAGGTTTCGCCGGATTTTAGGTCATCATAAGCAAGACAGGTGGCTGTCTGTATCCAGTGCCATGCACATCCTGGTAGATATATTCCCGTGAATTTGGAACAAAGACCTGGATGTTATAGTGTGTGTGTGTGTGTGTGTGTGTGTGTGTGTGTGTGCGCGCGCACTCAGTCATGTCTGACTCTTAGCGACCGCATGGACTGTAGCCCACCAGGCTTCTCTGTCCATGGAATTTTCCAGGCAAGAATACTGGAGTGGGTTACCATTTCCTCCTCCTGGGAATTTGGGTTTAGCCAATTACACTGTCAATACATTTTTTGAACTGATTTTGGGAAACTTACTGAGACCTAGTTAAAAAACAGTCTTTTCAAAAATCAAAGATATTTACTAAATAATATATTGAGGGTCATCTCAATCTGTCAGCGACCTCCTGGGAATTTCACTAGATGAATGTTTACAAAGGAAGTGTTTCCTTCCCAGGGAAAGTAAAAGGCAACCAAGATGAAAGACCCTAAAAGGGACAGGAAAACAGAGGGAAGAAACTTTGCTTCTCCTTGGAGCAGATGGGGCAATTCCTGCTAAGTCAATTTTAAGAAAGCTGTATTTTATATGTAGCATATTTATTTAGATATATAATTTACCGATGAGTTTGTGGTCCAGCAATTTACTGATGGATTTGTGTGTCTGACTCTTTGCAACTTCATGGACTGTAGCCTACCAGGCTCCTCTGTCCATGGAATTTCCCATGAGTATTGCTAATGTACATGTTAGTGTCTCCCCAGTAGAATATAAGCTCCCAAAGGGAAGGAATATTCATTTTGTTCACTGACAAGTGCCCTGCACACAGAACAGGGTCTGGCATATACACACTGCCCATGACTGTTGCATGTGTAAATGAATAATCTAAAACTCCCAGGTTCTGAGAGTATTTCATTTTCCTATCACAGAGGAGCCCTCTTTATCATCCCTCACCACAACCCACCACTTTCCCCTCTGAGAACCCTGTCTCTTCCAAGGTGGAACACATCTGAAGCATCTCACTCTCCAGAGAACAGAGTCCTGGGTGGGGAGTGGCCCTTTTTTTGCTCTGTGGTTTAAGAAAGAGAATCCTCCATCTGTCTTTTGTTGAAGTAAGAGAAAGGAGCCAAGAACCCACATGGTCTCAGTTGAGCTGGGGAAGCAGATTTTAAATAAATAAATAAAGCTGGACACCAGTCTTAGGAATAATTCCACTGAGACGGCAAGCTAAGAGAGACATTGGATATATTAATTAGCCTGGCTTCTGTTGCTGAGTTTTCTGGGCTCTACATTTAAACAGTAAGCTGTCATTTGGCTGATGATGTTGTCAATTGCTCTAAGACAAAAGGTGAAGGTGTGGGAGAAAATCCATGTATTTAAACTCTGTGGATAGTGTTCCGTCTGCTCAGTCGCTTTATGGAACAATTAAAGTAACTACGGTGTCATAGGGAGACAGGAAACTAAGCCACAAATTCACAAGATCTTATTATCTGTTTCTGCGTGATGCACTGGCAGGCAAAATCACACTTGCCGAAGTGTAGCTGCTCTCAAAATGTAAGGAAGTGGGAGAAAAAAGGACATCCACTTTTGCTCCTACAAAGACCCTCTTACCCCAGGGTGGTGGCCATGGAGAAAACCCACCAGGGGAACATGTTTGCCAACAGCCTCCAGTACAGAGGACTCTGCTTTAGCACTTGTGGCTGCCTGTATCCAGGCGAAGTGGGGGCGGGGGCGGGGAGGTCAACCAGCCTGCTCAGCGAGGACCTCCGCTAACACACAGTCTTGGCACCAGAACTCCGGTTGTCTGGCTAAAGCTCTCAATAAAGCGCTCAGTCCAGCCTCTTCCTGCCCAAGCCTTCCTTCCCTCTCTGCTCTCACAGCGTCAGATCTGCTCCCAAGTCTGAAGGCTCATCTGCCCCCTCCTCCTTTCTGCTTCACAGGTGCTCCTTCCAGTGAATTTGAGCACCTAACCCTGTCTTGGCATAAGCTTCTTGGAAGACTTAAAGTAATATACCTCCAGTAGCCAGTAGATCCTGAGAAGTCACAGGGTCCTTGATTATCAACAATAAAGAACATTACTATTGATGAGGATTGCATATTCTAAATAAAAGCTTCATCCAGGTAATAATGCACCTCAAATGTAGGTGGCAAGTGCCATCTCAGATCATGTAATGGAACCAGTGAAGGAAGAGGGAGGCCTTGACCTGGGCTGTACAGGTGACTTCAAGAGGTCATAGAGCCCTTAAGTACATGTGTATTATTTTGAATGTGTGTCTGCTTCTCCCTGAATACCAATGGGTTTCATCACATTCATGTACAGAATTATCTACAGTGGAAACTAATTGTCAGTGAACTCAATAGTTAATATGGAATTTATATTATATTATTTTATACAATGACAACCATGCCTCCACTTTCCATCCCAAGCCAAAGGAACTTTAGTCATTTTTAGATCCCTTAAAATTAAGCCTTTCATACAAAGAACATCAGTACTGCATTCTTCATCTGATGCTAAACTTTAAAAAGTCATGCTTTAATTTAAGGGGCTATTCCATAAAAGAAGGAAGTCATTGAAAAATCGAGGGGTTATTTTTTTTCATATCAGGGGACCAAATTTTATAACGGACGCTTCAGCTCTCATTCCAGATGATGCTTCAAGTCAATCCACTGGAAGACGGTGGAAAAGTACCTGCAGCAGCTACTCTCAAGGATAAGGTTTATGTCAGCACTGCTTACATCATCTGCACTCAGAACCTTTGTGTCAGCAGCGTGAATGTTGGCATGTCAGCATCTCTATTTTATACCCACCAAAATGTGTACAGTTTAATTAGACCAAAGACAGGGAATGGTTTGTTGATAGCTCAACCTGGACATAATGTCTTCCTAAGGGAGACATTCCTTTCCCACCTGGGGGACCATAAAATATGACAGTGAAAAGCCAACGCCTCGTGGCTCGCCCTTTACAGGAAACTATTCTCAGAAAGTAACAACCACCCCTGAATCCAGTGGAATATTTACAAGCTCCCCCAGTTGCACAGGGGTAGATAATCCACCTGCCAATGCAGGAGAAACAGGAGATGTGGGTTCAACCCCTGGGTCAGGAAGAAGGGGGTCTTCCTTTCCTGGAGGAGGAAATGGCAACCCACTCCAGTATTCTTGCCTGGAGAATTACAGGGACAGAGGAGCCTGGCGGGCTGCAGTCCACGGGGTTACAAAGAGTCAGATACAACTGGGTGTCTGAGCATGTGTGCATCAGTGGACTATTTATGGTGAGTTGGGATAATTTATCTAGACACTGCCGACATCTGTGCTCTGCCATCACCAGCTTCAGCCTTGCACTCTAAATTCTCGCCTTGGCAGGTGGATCTTGTTTCCAGGGTCAGTTTAAGTGTGAAAAAGATTTCTGTAGAGAGAGCTAGCCAACAGACCCATAGCCAGCCCTTCAGTCCACTTTCAGGCTGGACCAGGCAGGCCCTTCCAGGGAAAAGCAAGTTCCTCTGGAGGAAAGGTAGACCCAGAAACAGCAGAAGGACACACACAGAACTCTCTCTCTCTCTTGCTCTGCCTGCAAGGTCCTGTGAGTGTATCTGGCTCCAGTTGTTATTTAATTGCTAAGTTCTGTCTGACTCTTTTGTAACCCCGTGAACTATAGCCTGCCAGGGCTCCTCTTGTCCATGGAATTTTCCAGGCAGGAATACTGGAATAGGTTGCCCTTTCCTTCTCAAGAGGATCTTCCTGACCCAAGGACTGAGCCCATGTTTGCTGCATTGCAGGCAGATTCTTTCCCGCTGAGTCACCAGGGAAGCCCTATCTGGCCCCTGTATCGGTGGAAAAATTCTTGCTCAGCGCTCCCAGTGTCTCAGTCCCTGGTAGTATTAAATGATTGCTTTAGGAAGCATCTCAAGTTCATCCTTGGAAAACTAGAAGAGACTTTGTTGGGGGTTGGGGAGGGCAACAGATATGTAGGCTGCTGTCTTTTCGGCCACCAAGGGCAGAATTAAATCCAGTAAGTTTTAGAAAATATTGAATCATTTGAAACCCTTTCTTTGGAGAGATGGGTAGTGAGAATAAACAACAGAGGAGAGTGAAAAACTGTGCTCAGGTTTTTGAAGCAGAGACCAGATTTCTCTGTGATGAGAACAACCAGAAATGAACTTCTGACAAAACAGAGTTGCCACCTCCCGCAAAGTTCCTCCCTGATCACTGACTGAGTTCCTAACTCATAGATCTTTCTGCAGCAGAACTGCTTTACCTAAAAAGAGCGGGTACCTGCATTCTGAATGAAGTGTATTCTGAAATACACACACACACACACACACACACACACACACACACACACACACTTAAAGCAACACTCTCCACTGTAGAGACCTAATGGGGGAGGCGGTAACTGTGAGACAGCTATCATAATGATTTAGAACAAGTGAGGGCTCTTGTCTTGATTTTTATCGATTTACTAAGAACTCTATTTATTCACTAAGAAACAAGGACTCTGACAGTAGCCCAGAAAGGGTTATAGAATTCACAGCTTGGAGCTGCCAGTGTTCTCAACCAGTAGCAGTTAATACTCCCCAAATGCCCAGGGACATAACCCCACTGACTAATCTTTTTAAAGCATATAAGTCTTCTCTTCAAGTTTGACCAATGCCTCTTGCACACCTTAAAATTGTACTTTTTTAAACATAATTCTGGAAAAGCCAAAGTGATGGATATGAGGATCAGAGTAAAATCTGTTAGTTGTCATATGTGACTTTCTTAACACAGAGTCATAATTTTTACTTGCACTGTGTATTTTTGAAGAATCACAATTTGCTATACTGCTTTCACTACAGAGCAACCATGCTGGCTTTCTTAAGAATTATAAAGGGGATGCACAGACACACACACACACACACACACACACACACACACAAAACCTCTGAAGATGAAAGAAGGGAAGTAGTGTTTCTACCACAGGAAATTAGGGGCTACTGGACTTATATGTGAAGAAGGCAATGGCACCCCACTCCAGTACTCTTGCCTGGAAAATCCCATGGACAGAGGAGCGTGGTGGTCTGCAGTCCATGGGGTCGCTAAGAGTCGGACATGACCGAGCGACTTCACTTTCACTTCATTTTCCTGCACTGGAGAAGGAAATGGCAACCCACTCCAGTGTTTTTGCCTGGAGAATCCCAGGTATGGGGGAGCCTGGTGGGCTGCCATCTATGGGGTCGCACAGAGTCGGACACGACTGAAGCAATTTAGCAGCAGCAGCAGCAGCAGGACTTATATGCATACCAGAGCAAATGATCAAACAAGCCATTATAATACTGTATGTATAACAGTGAACATAACTTTTTGGAGAACATCACGTTAGTTATGATTATGTAGGGATTTTTTAAAGATGATATAAACAAAGCAGTTTTAATACCAGTAAGGTTTCTGGATCCATCATGTTGAACAGGCAACATGGAAGCACGTTGTCCCTTGCACGGACTCTCCATGATACCTTGAGAAAGTCACTCACCCTTCTTTTCTCAGTTTCTCCTCCATTAAAATCAGAGAATACTTCCTACTTGTCAATAACGCCAGGAGAGCACTTGAGAAGCTTAGGATCAGGTTCTAAATCCCCGAGGATATTAGTATCGCTTAAGGATGCTGCCTGGCATGTCTGTCTGGCTCACAGGATGCCCAGACCAGCCCCTGAGATGCGCACAGTTTGTGATGGAAAATGGTCGTGTCTGGCCCACAGGAGGCTAGTGCTTATCCACAGCTGATTGGTACAGGCATGGGCACTTTATTCAAGTTCTCATCCCAGGACATCAGATGGAAAGACAGAAAGGCACACAAAACTTAGAAACTGTCCACCTAGAGACATGAAAGAATAAAATAGATCTTAGGGCAACACTCTCAGCCCTTCCCCACACACAGTGGAGGGGATTCCTCACTGAGCCTGTAGTCATCACAGCTGGGGCTGCTGTACACAACAGGGGCCCAGCCCTCCATCCCTTTGGCACGCTCCATTCTACAGCATGCCACCCCCCTAAGGTCGACCAGAGGCCCCCAAGAATGCTGCCTACCGACAACCCAGGAGCCCCGTGGTTGGACCCCATTATGGTAGGTGGCCTGCTGTGGGAATCACCCTTGCCTGCCAGCACAGCATTTCTTACGTGGAATTGTAGGTGTCTGGACTGCCAGGGCGAGGCTGGCACACTGATGTGGGAGCTCTACACACGCTATCAGTCCCTGTTAGAGTGCATCTCTAGTGGTAAGAAAGAAGTTCATTTAAGAGACTTCTGTTTCATGTGTATGTTTATATAATTTATATATAATTTAAATAATAAATTTTTACATAATATGCAAGATGTCATATGAATGTTTGTTATAAATTTGTGTTTATATACAGTTATATAATACATTGGGCTTCCCTTGTAGCTCAGTTGGTAAAGAAACCACCTGCAATGCAGGAGACCTGGGTTCGATCCCTGGGTTTGAAAGATCCCCTGGAGGAGGGAAAGACTACTCATTCCAGTATTCTGGCCTAGAGAACTCCATGGACTGAATAGTCCATGGGGTCACAGTCGAACACGACTGAGTGACTTTCACTTTCACTTTTCATATAAGACATTGAGCTTTTCAGGTGGCTCAATGGTACACAATCAGCCTGCCAATGCAGGAGACACAGGTTCAATCCCTGGATCAGGAACTTCCCCTGGAGGAGGAAATGGCAACGCACCCCAGCATTCTTGCCTGGGAAATTCCACGGACAGAGGAGCCCGGCGGTGCATGAGGCTGCAAAGAGTCAGACACGACTGAGCACACAAACACACATATAATACATTTTTATGTGGGTCAGAGAAAAAGCTATGGCCCTTCTGAGCTACTGCCTTCATCGAAAACTAGATTAATATCTATGAGACCAGTGTTGGTAAGTGACAGTAGCAACCCATGATACAATGTAAACCTTATCTCCATGGAAACAATTTAGAAAAGGTAGAAACAAAGGAAAAACATGTATAGCAAGATGTCTATTTATAATTCCACTGACATCATCTCACTCACAATCCATTCATCAGGAGTCTAATGAAACAGACACATCCTCTCTTTTGAAACTGTGCAGAGGTGGACACCCAAAGTTCAAAACAGACAAAAAGTAAACACAGGCAGGTCACCCAGGTTTCAGCTCCCAACTGCATCTCTTACCCAAATCCAGTGTCACCTCAGGGCCCATCACTGATGCAAAGATCTCAAAGTCTGACCTTCACATGTCACCGCCTCCACCACATCTACCATTTTGCCTGACTTTTTTTTATTCAGCTTTATTTTTTTAATATAAATTTATTTATTTTAACTGGAGGTTAATTACTTTATAATATTGTATGGGTTTTGCCATACATCAACATGAATCTGACTTTTAAAATTTTCTATCATTTTATTGATCAATCATTGACATGAAAAACTGATCATTTCTATGAGATCTTTTCATTCCTATGGGGAAAAAAATTCATCAAGATGAGCAGAAAACATCAAAATTCCAAATAATTCTACATTTGCGTGACTCCTAGAAATGCCCAGTCTATTTTTAAGTCTTCCTTAATCCACTGAGTCAGTCGTGTTGAGAGTCAGCATGTTAGTGCTGTCGGTGGCTGGTCAGGCCTAAAAGAAGCAAACTCTGTGACTCGGGGCTAAGAGGCAAGTTTTAATGCAAGAAAGGCTGTCAAGTAGCTCGTGATTCCTTCCAGCGTACGGCTGCTCATTATAAGAGCGTCCATCCCTCTTAAAAATCCACCCACGACTTACTGTCAGATACCCTGCCTTCAATTAAAGGTTATTCTCCCTGATGATGTTTCCAAACGGGTGCTGCTCTTTTTCAAAAGTGCAGACTTACCAACAAGAACGAGGAAACAGACTTGGTCATCACATTCCAACAGGTCGCACCACTCAGCCCCTTATTTTTTTCTTTGAGACACCACAACCTTTTGACGTCGGTGCTGTCCGTGTTTATGCCATCTATCACCATGTACCTGGGTAAGACACGGCCCTGCAGGGGGAGCATCACCAGTCAGATCCCTGGTAGGTTATGTCAGCGTGAGGAATGTTTGGGGAGTCCTGGAGAGCAGTGGAAACTGGGAGACTTGAGGATGCGTTCTCAAGGTCAGAATCTGCGCAGAGCTCCAGTGTCAAGTGTTTTCCTGAACATTTTGTATATTCAACCTAAGCCAGAATTTTATCTTTAAGGCTAGAGCATTTCACAAACCAAGTGACTCAATGAAAGGTATTTTCCACTGTTTTGCTCTCAAATCTGATGCATCCACAACGATTCAGTATTCAGTTCTGACCTCACTTGGTATGTTTAGGAGAGGATCACAGTCTTACAAAGAAAATGATATAAAGAATAGAAAGATGCAAGGATTGGCTTGTGACTGCCAAGAGCTTTTTTTCAGAGAGGGCAAATATTGGGTTCTCTGTTGCCTTTGTTTCAAATTTTGAGCACAGCCACAAGGTCTTTTCATGACTTGTCTCTTATCTCCCATTGTTGCTTAGTTAAAACATACCCAGGAACTTCCCTTGTAGTCCATAGCTAAGAAGCCACCTGCCAAAGCAGGGGACGTGGGCTTGATTCCTGGTCTGGGAAGATTCCACTTGCCGTGGGGCAACTAAACCCACGCACCACAACTGCTGAGCCTGCTCCCTAGAGCCTGTTCTCTGGCACAAGGTCGTTGTTCAGCTGCTCAGTTGTGTGCGACCCTTTGTGACCCCATGGACTGCAGCACACCAGGCCTACCTGTCCTTCACCATCTCCCAGAGCTTGCTCAGACTCACGTCCATTGAGTCGGCGATGCCATCCAATCATCTCATCCTCTGTCATCCCCTTCTCCTCTGCCTTATATCTTTCCCAGCATCAGAGGAGCCACCACAATAAGAAGCCATGCTCCTCAAGTCAGCACCATTAGTCCCCACTCAACACAATCAGAAAAAGGCATTGCCCAACAACACAGACCCAGCAGAGCCAATGAATAAATGGCACGCTCCGCACCTCATCATCTAGCCAGTCATCTTCAGTCTGCAGTCGCCTTCCAGCGCCACGCTCCAGGTGTGAGCGAGTACGGAGGCACGCCTGGGGGAGCCCCATGAGCTGTGCTGGAACATCCATAACCGCATCAAAGCTGGGCTTTGGGAACTGTCTCCAAACAACACCACACACATAGAGTCACATAAATACCCCAACAGTACGCTCGTGATTCAGCTCGGTCATGCGACTTTAAACCTGCCCCACTGCTGGCCCATTGCGCCTGGGTGGCTTTTAAAAATCAGTCCTGTGATCTCTTGGGAATGCACCTTCTGTGTAAGTTATTGGTCTTCCTTTGTTAAATGTCAACATTCAAAATAGATCAGAATTTTCACAAATTTGTTTCGGTATTTCTTCAGTTTTCAGTGATCCAGCACCTTCGATAGCCAGACTCGGCCACAAGCTCTCCACTCTCCTTTCATTACACCCCTAATCCTAACCCTGGTATGGTTCTCAACATTCCCTTCTTCCTTTGCTGTTCTTAAAATGCAGGTTCTCTGACCTCCGGCCCTGAGGCAGAAATAGCGACCCCCTCTTCTTTGTTCTTCATAAGATGCTATTACACACAGCCCCTGTTCCAAGTTTCATATGCTCATGTCTGTCCCTCCATTCAGTGTGGGGCCCAGAGGTAGTGTGACGTGACCTCTGTTAAGCTCAACAGTGTTTAATCCTGCTCCTCAGACGTGCTGGTGCCCAGGGCTTGCCGAGCAGGTTTACGCACTTCTCGCCCCTTTTAAGGTGCGTACTAACCAAGAGCCAGGTTCATTTATGACCACCAGTTTTACAATTCTGCTGGGTATGCAATCATTAAATACTGAGCAAATATAAAATGAGTGCCACAGAAATGAAAATTTTATTCTTGTGAAATATATCCTGAAAGTTTTGGGGAAAACAGATGAAGGTGAATCTCATACTCACACACACACATACACACACAGACGCATCTGTCAAATAAATAATGAGAAATACCACTGTCCACAGCTGAGGGGATTCAAACATCTGGAGGGATGCTGTACTCAGACTGACTGCAAATATCTCTGAGTCTTTGTTCCATCTTAAAGAAATCGCAGTTGGAAAGGATAATGCATGAAGGTCTGATTGTTTTCAAGAACAGGATGGATATCCCAACAATATTTCCAGACTGGGAAAAAAAATCTTGGCTTTACATTGAAAGATTGGCAACTTAACTCAAATTAGTATGAAATGTTTAAGAAATATACACTAAAGTTTTCTGTTCTTTAACCTGCTTTTAAACATGGACTGATAGATTCTTGATAAAAAGTCTTCCACTGAAGTTTTCCCCGCCGTTATGAGTTTGGGTAAAATCTGAGGCAGGGTTACAACTAAGAAGGTGGTCCCTCCCTGACAGTAAACCTGAAACGTGATTCGAGGTGTTGCCTGTGGCCCTGAATCACTCGTGGAGCACGTTGAACAAGCCAGGGATGAGAGGTGGACACAGAAGGCCTGTTGATTTGGGTCCTCGAGAGTTTATCCCAAGACTGGGCCCCACCCTCCATCCGGGACAGCATCTTTTCTTCTGATTAAGTTCACTCAAGGCAGGTTTTTTTTTTTCCCCCACATGTAAACAGAGTGTGATACACCATCACTTTATATATTATCATTACTGTAGTAGGTGCTAGCTCACTCAACACATACGACTGGACTTCCCCTCTGAGCCAGGCCATGAGGGTGTAAACAAAGGCCAGGCTCTCGTGGAACTCATCGGCTACTGCCTGGACAGCTGGCATGCACTGTAACCGTACCTTTTTATCTAACCCATGCTAATGTTTCATCATAACACAGTTGTGTTCATTACATATTAACAACTGGTAGAATCAACATGGACACCACAGAAAATTGGAACATTTTCAAGGGAACAGCCACATCCCTAGAGTTGACTACCAGACAGAGTAACTGCAGGCTCTACATAAGATTTCAGGGCCACTGTCAAATTCAGAGTTTGGTATGGGAGGAACTTCAGAGACTTAATAAGCGTGGTGACTCCTTACGTCAGCCTGATATAAATACACAGAGGCCTCGTTTGGCTTGCTAGACCGCCATCGTTGGCTCAATGGACATGAGTCTGAGCAAACTCCAGGAGACAGTGAAGGACAGGGAAGCCTGGAGGGCTGCAGTCCTTGGTGTCACAAAAAGTCAGATGCCACTTAGCAACTGAACAACGACAGGCCACCCAGAGGAGCAGATCCCTGCCAGGTGAAGGTACCTGATGGGTTCCCATCAGCTGGAGCTGTGTCACATCGTGTGTCACCACGAGACAGTAGTAAGGTTTGGTTCCCGGGAGGGGAGCCAGGAATGGCCCCCTCCTAGGGACCCCCTGGGGCAGGAGTGTGCACGTCAAGGTCACATGCCAGGTGTTTCTGTTGCCGGGGACACAAGGCTGACAGTCACCTGAGCTGGTGGAAAACCAGGATTAACACCAATGTCCTGAGTCTTTTCAGAGAGTTTCATCTTTTAATCAACTAATAAAAAAAATAAGTCAGACTTTTGATCTTTGAACATCAGTAAAAGGAGAAAATTGAATTCCTAGTTATGAATGGCCCAAGGGCGATACACCCATATCAACCTAGCTCATTCTGCAGTTTCAGCAGACCCCATTCTGCCTCTGTTCCTCAAACAGTAATCACTCTGGTCTGGAGGGAATTTTATTTTTCTTCTTCCTAACTTGATTTCTGCTGTTGCTAAGGAGGTTAGTTGCTGTTCAGTCACTCAGTCGTGTCCAACCCTTTGCAACCCCATGAACTACAGCAACACCAGGCTTTCCTGTCCTTCAGTATCTCCCACAGTTTGCTCAAACTCATGTCCATTGAGTCAATGATGCCATCCAACCATCCCATCCTCTGTTGCCCCCTTTTCCCGCCTTCAATCTTTCCCAGCATCAGAGTCCTTTCCAATGAGCTGGCTCTTTGCATCAAAGAGGCAGCCAAATTGTTGGAGCTTCAGCTTCAACATCAGTCCTTCCAATGAATATTCAGGGTTGATTCCCTTTTGGATTAACTGGTTTGATCTCCTTGTAGTCCAAGAGACTCTCAAGAATCTTCTCCAGCACCACAATTTGAAAGCATCATTTCTTCAGTTCTCAACCTTCTTTAAGGTCCAGCTCTCACATCTGTACATGACTACTGGAAAAACCATAGCTTTGACCAGATGGACCTTTGCTGGCAAAGTAATGTCTCTGCATTTAATGCACTGTCTAAGTATGTTATAGCTTTCCTTCCAAGGAGTGAATGCCTTTTAATTTCATGGCTGCAGTCACTGTCTGCAGTGATTTTGGAGCCCATGAAAATAAAATCTGTCACTGTTTCCACTGTTTCCCCACCTATTGCCATGAAGTGATGGGACCGGTTGCCATGATCTTAGTTTTTTGAATGTTGAGTTTAGCATCTTAGCTAAACCTGTGCTTTATAACATGATACTAGAACATGTCTTATTCAAAAACCTCAGATGAAACAAACATCACCAACTTGGGTCTGCTCCTGTAAACTTCAATTTTCAAAAGCTTTCAGAGTCAATTACCTCCAACAACAAAGCCTCCACCGGCCTCCTGATAATGCTCGGAGAGTTGGATCATCAGTCGTGGGCCTGTTTATGCTTCACAGCAAAATCTAATTTCTTGTAGTTACCACTGAGAGTTAGGCTGCTGTAATCAATTGAATTCCAAAAGAAAATGAGCATCTCAGAAGTAAACATGGACTTATTAAAACAAACTTCCAATCAAAATTCCAACCGCAAAGGGACTCCCTAATTCAGTTCATGCAAGACATGCTAGTCAGCAGTTTTAAAGATATGTTTTCCAGGATATAGTGAGATCTCTTGATTAGAGGGGAAAAATGGAATAGAATACAAATCATACAATATTAATAACTTGCTCTACTTTATAGCTTAGTAATAAAGTTATTTATCCTGCCTTTGTGGCATTAGCAGTGGAAGGAGAGCAGGAGACAGGCAGCCAGGTGTGTGCTGTTAACAAATGGCCGGCCTGTGGCCACCCCTGCAAGGCTCAGAGGGGGCCGTGGCCCAGGCAGGGACCTGGGCTGACCCCTGTACCCAGCACACAGGAGAAGAGGCAATCATACGCCAATCTCTGCCCTAGCTTCTGGAAAAAAAAGTCCATGGCAAAAATTACACTTTAATTAATCTGGGCATAAATCATCTAGTTGCCACACTACAAATTTCTCTCTCTCCAAGATCAAATATACTCTTTCAAGATTAGTTTATTTTTTTATTGAATTATAGTTAATTTTCCATGTTCTTTTAGCTTCAAGCATACAGCAAAGTGATTTAGTTTATATATATATATATAAACCCAACCAGGGCTTCCGTAGTGGCTCACTAGTAAAGAAGACTCGAGTTTGATCCCTGCATCAGGAAGATCCCTGGAGATGGAAATAGCAACTGTCTCTATTATTCTTACCTGGAAAATCCCATGGACAGAGGAGCTTGGCAACCTACAGTCCATGGGGTCGCAAAAGAGTTGGATACAACTTAGCAACTAAACAACAACAAATATATATATGTGTGTGTGTGTGTTTGTGAATATATATATATATATATATATATTTAAATCAGGTTCTTTTCCATTATAAAGTATTACAAGATAATGAGTATAGTTCCCTGTGATGTACAGTTGGACCTTGTTGCTTATTTTAACTGTATCTTATATACAGTTGTGTTAAATATATTCTTCAAGATTACACATTACACATTACATCTAACTCCTCTTACAATAACAGAAATTATGCTCTCAACCCTGCTACCTCCATATACATATACTTTTTTCTTTCATTATGCACAGTTTTATATTATATATTTAGTTTGTATTATGTTTCCCATACCCTGTTCTAAGTTCAAAGATCAACACTGATGTGGTGTTTGTAAACAAAGAAATCCAGTGCCAAAGAGTCATCTGATATCAATGGTCATAACACAGTCATTTTCCATGACCAGATCTAGGATGTGCAAACTGAAGAAAGTGGTGGCATAAATAATTCAAAATAGCGATAATTGAGTCATTTACATTTTACTCTGAAACATACTGAGGCTGGCCACAACTTTACACCACCACCCACTGCAGACCACCCAGCAGACCAGGGGCGTATTGCTGCAATGAGAGAAAGGGTGAGCCGGGCATGGGAAACCCTTATCATACTTTGTCTACCTGACTTTCATCCCCTGCTTCCTTTACAGCATCCTAACACCCTCCTGGGAAATCACCCTCAGTCATCACCTGCGATCCTGTGGGGAGCGTGAATCCAGGAATCACCGGAAGCCCCTTCAACTAAATTCCTGGTAAAACTTCCTGGCATGGCTGAGGGCTGGTACATCAGGAAAACTTGGCCAATCAGATCCTCTTTGTGAGAACTTCAAATTTCAGGCCATGCCATACAAAGGCAGAAAAGAAAAAGAACATTCCAAAGATGCCACATACAAGGAGTGTCCTTCAGTGCTGCCTTCTGAGACCCTCTAGAGATTCGTAGGTCCTGAAAGTTCCAAACAGCACTGTTGTGATCTACCTGTGAAGTGAAGTAAAAGTGTTAGTAGCTCAGTCACGTCTGACTCTTTGCTACCCAAGGAGTGTAGCCTACCAGGCGCCTCTGGACATGGGATTCTCTAGCCAAGAGACACTGGAGTTTGTAGCCATTCTGTTCTCCAGGGATCTTTCTGACCCAAGGGTAGAACCTGGGTCTCTCATATTGCGGGCAGATTCTTTACCATCTGAGCCACCAGGGAACTTTCTAAAGAATTCATTTAAAATAGAACTTAATAATCTGTTGCTTACAGCCAACACACTCTAACAACTATGTCAGGCCAATGCTTCCTGGAGAAACAGAGAAATGGAAAACCAAGACACAGAAACAGTGTACCCCAAGGGGAGAGTCTGCGAGGATGCCAGGACTCGGAGCCTGGCGAAGGCTTCAAAGTGAGGGGAAGGTGGCTGTGATACAAAACTGGAAACAAGGAGGGACCGAGGAAGATGACTCGAGGAATGAATAAAAGGACAGGAATCACAGACAGGAGCAGTGTGCCAGGAAGGTCCTTGACTCTGAAACCTCTGAGATGGCCTGGCTCCCAGGGGCGTCCAATTCCCAAGAATGCCCACTGTCTATTCCCCTGGAATGTCGCTGCTTTAACAGGCCCCTCTGTGCTGCTCCAGAGCTTTCAGAAGGGCAGCACAGTGGTTACGGTGTGAGCTCTCAGGTCCGCCTTCCTATGCGAAAAGTCCAGTTCCTCCACTTACCCTTACATTTTTCTAACTATAAATCAAGTGCAAATTACCTCAGAGGGTTTTGATGAGGCTTCAACAGGATCATCCAAGCATAGTACTCAGCCCAGTGCTATTCAGACGTGTCAGTCACAAGTCTTGGGTACCATGTCAGAGCCTCCCAATGCCCACCTCCCAACAGCCCACACTGCAGGGTGAGCAGTGCCCGCTCCCCAACTCGCCATCCCAGGCGCTGCACCAGACTTCCCAACCAGTCACTGCACGGACCTCCTGACAACCTGCAAGTGAGAGGGAGTCGACGCCCTGGGACAAACTCTTATCAGAGGGACAGAATGAGCAGGAGCCAGGCAGGCAAACCCCTCCTTCCTGCATCCTGGACCCTTAAAGGTCTAGCTTATCCTTTGGACCTGTCGGTGGGTGGGAGAGGTTCCTTAGAAGACCTGTTGTATCTGTCAGGCTTCCGCAGAGCAGAAACCGTGGTGCGGTGTATCACAACCCATCATACATCATTTTCTGCAGAGCTTCCTTCTTCCCAAGACTCTGACACCCCTGGACTTGCTCCTCCCAAGTTAAACTTCCTGTTTGCTTCAGTATCTAAGCCACCAGGGAAGCCCAAGAATACTGGAGTCAGTAGCTTTTCCTTCTCCAGTGGATCTTCCTGACCCAGGAATCAAACCAGGTTCTCCTGCATTGCAGGCAGATTCTTCACCAGGCAAGTTAATCTACCTGCAGTGCAGGAGAACCTGGTTTGATTCCTGGACTGGGAAGATACCCTGGAGAAGGGAACAGCTACCCACTCCAGTATTCTGGCCTGGAGAATTCCAAGGACAGAGGAGGCTGGCAGGCTACAGTCCATAGCATCACAGAGTCAGAACCGATTGATCGATTTTCACTTTCAATCTCTGTAGCTAACTCAATCTAAGGTAACCACTATCTATTCTTACTTGAACTAGCTTGATTGGGTCTCCACTACTTGAAACCACAGGAGCCAGCATCAAGCAATGAGGCAGAGTACATGCTGTAATTTCAAATTAGATACCAAGAAATAGGCGAATTACTCTGGCTCAGAGCTCAGACCTAAAGATTTATTTTGAAGTTTGAAGATAATTTTTAAGAATAAAAGTAAATAATTTTTAAGTCAGTTTACTAATACATAATGTACAGTAAGATGCTTTATATAATGTAGTGATTTTTCAAATGTATGTTTATATATTGGGTTTCCCAAGTGGTTCAGTGGTTTAAAAAAAAAAAAAATCCGCCTGCCAATACAAGAGATGCAAGTTCTACCCCTGAGTCAGGAAGATCCCCTGGAGAAGAAAATGGCAACCCAGTCCAATATTCTTGCCTGGGAAATCTCATGGACAGAGGGGCCTGGTGGGTACAGTACATGAGGTGGTGAAAGAAACAGACACAGCTTAGCAACTAAAACATTTCACATTCAGGTGAGAATCTTAGAGAAATATACCTTTAATAAGGAAAGCATTTATTTGTTCTTCACTCCCCATCTTTCGCCCTTGAGGAAACTTTCTTAGGACATTTACCTGTTTTTCCCCCCCAAAACTGTTGCTCAGAGTCTTATTCTATTGAAAGAAACATTTGAAAGATGATAGTTTCATGGAAGATGTTATAAAGTGTGTTTAATAATGCTCTAATATTATAATGGTTTATGGGGTAGTTCATAATGTCATATGTCACAGGTCTGTTTTAAAAGACAGAAATACATGTTAAGGCCAAAAGGAAATAAAGATGCTGACAATGGTGGTTTGTGGTTGGTAAGTGAAGAGTAATCTCAGAGTGGAAAAAGGTGTGGACCCTGGGTCCAGTCAGAACAGGCTCAGACCCTAGCTCACTGCTTCCTAATCGCAGGTCCTGAACCAAGTTACCTTCCAGCCATTGGGTTTAGTCTTCCTGTGTGATATAATAGCTATAGGAATAATTAAGGAGAGATACAGTTTCAGTGTAAAGGTACACAGAGGTTTAGGGTGGGATGGAGTGGGTTACCATGCCATTATTCTTGCCTGGAGAATCCCACAGAGAGAGGGGCCTGGCTGACTACAGTCCATGGGGTCACAAAGAGTTGGACATAGCTGAGTTATGAACACAAGAATAGGATTAGGAAGCATAATAGAACCCACCTCAGAGGACCACTGTGAGGAACACATGAGGCTTTTCTCATCTCAGGAAACCTTAATGTTATTCACCTAGCTGTTCACCCTGAGTTTCACTGTCCACACCTTTCCCTCACCCCACATCCAGCCCCTCACAGTTCCCACGAGCGTGTCCTCCACCACGTACCCTGCATGCATCTCTCCTCCGCCTCCAGCACTGCTATTGCTAAGTCCCTTCAGTCATGTCAGACTCTGTGCAACCCCATAGACGGCAGCCCACCAGGCTCCCCCATCCCTGAGATTCTCCAGGCAAGAACACTGGAGTGGGTTGCTATTTCCTTCTCCAATGCAGGGAAGTGGAAAGTGAAAGTGAAGTCGCTCAGTCGTGTCCGACCCTCAGCGACCCCATGGACTGCAGCCTTCCAGGCTCCTCCATCCATGGGATTTTCCAGGCAAGAGTACTGGAGTGGGGTGCCATTGGGTCTCTTTAAATGTTGCCTCCTCAGGCTTACTGCCTCTCCTCACTAGACCCCACACCATCACTCTTTATTCCTTGTATGCTAAGTTGCCTCAGTTGTGTCCAACTCTTTGGGATCCTGTGGACTGCAGTCCACCAGGCTCCCCTGTCCATGGGATTCTCCAGGCAACAACCCTGGACTGGGTTGCCATTTCTCCTCCAGGGATATTCCAGACACAGGGATCAAACCCGTGGGCCCTGTGTCTTCTGTATTAACAGGTGAGTTCTTTACCACTAATACCACCTCAGAAGCCCAACCAGTCCATTCTGAAGGAGATCAGCCCTGGGATTTCTTTAGAAGAAATGATGCTAAAGCTGAAACTCCAGTAATTTAGCCACCTCATGCGAAGAGTTGACTCACTGGAAAAGACTCTGATGCTGGGAGGGATTGGGGGCAGGAGGAGAAGGGAATGACAGTGGATGAGATGGCTGGATGGCATCACCAACTTGATGGATGTGAGTCTGAGTGAACTCCAGGAGTTGGTGATGGACAGGGAGGCCTGGCGTGCTGCAATTCATGGGGTCACAAAGAGTTGGACACAACTGAGCAACTGAACTGAACTGAACTGAATGATAGATAATTTCGTGAGCTGACTGAACTGTCTACAACCCTCTGTTTCTTTGTTGCCTATTTACTTCATTGGAATATAAGACCCATGGGAGCAGAGACATTGTCCATTTGTTTACCACTCTCCTCCCTGTGCTGAATCAAAGAATGAGGGAGTGAGGGAGTGACCATGTGCAGTGCTTAGCACGGAATCTTTCTCCCCCAGCATTTCCTGGAGTCTTCTTCAGAGATCTTGAATCGCTTTTATAATGGGAACAAAGGAAGCTACTTTTTCTCTGATGAAGCCACGTTGCGCCTTTAAAAATATTCATCTGTCCTAAAACTAAGTCTTTGGAAAATTCCTTTCTCTCCTGTTCTCGCATGCAATGTTTGGATTTCAAAATGAGACCTAGTTTCTACAATACAGTAATAGGAGCAGGACATGGTTAAGTGTGCCCAGAGTCTAAGCAGAGTGCACAGAATGTCATCTGGCTGGGGTGGACAGCATCAGGGCGGGTGGCCAGAGGGGCACAGTCACAGAGACCAGATGTCCACAGACAAGGAGCTGGCTTCCAGACTGAGAGCTGTGGACAAGGGAAAGAGCCTTATGCTGACGACGCAGATATAGGATTTTGTAAATGAGGGCAGCGCTCTTCAGACTCAGTGAAGCAGGAAGGCACTTGAGTCAGCACGGTGGGCTGCAGGCCAGCTCTGGGCAGGCAAGTCTTCCCCCACAAGAGGCAAGCAAGTCAGCTCCTCCAAAAGCAACAAGGAATGACCGAGCCCTTCTTCAGAAAGTAGTCTGGCCTTGTCTGGGCTGCAATGTCCCATGTTGAAACTGTTCCTATCAATTCTTCGAGTAGCACTCAACTAAGGATATTAGGCATGCTAGGGCAGGTGGGTCCTGACTTTCTCAGGGTCATTACTCAGATCCTCGTTGGCTCCACTGGGGGAGCCCTGGACAGGCTTCTGGTTTCCCTTCAATAGTGCTGCCTTTGCCAGCCACCAGGGTCCCTTGACTTGTATTTAGGGTCAGGAGATTTCCATGAGGCCCAGCTTCAGCACTCATGGTCAAGGAACCGAGCCTCTTGGCTAGGACTCCACCAGAGAATGAGGCCAGTGGGGGCCTGCAGCCATGCTCTCAGTCACTGGAATAACTCCCCACTCAAGCCTGAGTGATCTATAAAAGCCCACAGGAGCCCCAGAAGCAAAGAGAGAGCTGGTTGTCTGCCAGGAGCACTAAGCCTCACCCCCAGGCACCATGCACACCGTCTACTGCCAGCCCCCAGTGGAGTGAGTGCTGGTCCCAGTTGTGCAAACCCCAGCAGGACCCAAATCCTGCCAAAGCAATTAACTTACATCAAAGAAGCAGACTCGAAATGAAAACAAAGGGATTTAAAAAGTTCAACTGTGAGTTAGAAAGTGCACAGCTGCTGGTACAAGTGGGTAAGCTGCTTTGAAATTGGTGTTGGGTTCATAATGGGACTTGATTACTTCCACGTGGTACTTAACAGGCTCATGAAATTCCACTAATAGGAAAGAAATGCATTTTAAATGTTGCTTGACAAAAAAAGAAAATAATACTTTACTAAGAAATGCAAAAAGAAATTTTTTGGCAACTTAAGTGTATTATCTCAGAATATTGATTTAGAACTGTTCTAATAATATAGAAGAGCTTAAATTTAATGCTATTAATATGTATCCAGTTGATTATGTTGGAGCCTCTTCTTGTTTGTAAGAAGCTATTTTAGACTTTTAAATAAATTTCAATTATGTTTGAAACTGCATGTGTGCATGTGTGTGCCGTCAGTAGTGTCTGACTCTTTTGCGACCCTGTGGACCACAGGCCGCCAGGCTCCTCTATCCATGGAATTTTCCCAGCTAGAATACTGGAGTAGGTTGCCATTTCCTTCTCCAGGGGAGGAAACTCTTGACCTGAAACAAACAGACTGCCCTTGTATTTCTGGTGAACTGGTATTTCTCCAGTGAACATGGGTTTAATCGGGATCAGCAGAGAATTGCAATTCAAGGTCTGAAACTATGATGAGCAGCATGAAGGCCCCTCCTCTAATTCCCAGTATAGGAAAGATGAAACCTTTAAGCGAGAGGAAAGGAAGGTATGAGAGCTTAAGCAGTGAGTCCCCTCTAGGAAAGAGGGGTCTTTCTCCTACCTGTTGTGCTATGTGATCATCACAGGGTGTGAGAGCTCCCCCTGCTGGTCTTCCCACTCTATTTAATTGAGATTCCTCTTTATTAATTTGTTACAAAAGCTTCCAGCAAAATATTTAAGAGATTTCCAAGACTCCTCAAGCTAAACATTGTCTACTGTCTGGATTAATCTCTAACATCTGGACCCTTCTGTCTTTGAACTGTGGCTGAGCCATTCTGTTCCTGTCTGGTCTCGGTGACATAAACATGAACCATTACTCAACAGCATGGTTTTGTTGCTAACATCTTAGACCCTTGGTTCAGATCCTGGCTAAGCCCCTGATCACCCTTGTGACAATGAGACAATTACTTAACCTTTCTATGACTTTTCCTCCTCTGTGAAATACAATACTACCTAAGGTTGGGAACCCAAACAAACAAAGACCCCGTCAACAGGGTCATCCAACTTAAAATATGTATCTAAGACTTGCATTTATAACATCCACACACCCTAGACCACCTTTCCAGACCACCAGCTCCTAGTGATTTGTACCAGCTTCCCCTCCTTCCAGTCAGCTCTACTCTGACCAACAGCTGGCACAAAACATTCCATAAGTGTGAACCAACACTAAGTGCTCATCTAGAGTGAGTCCTTAAGAAAAAACTGCAACAGACCACACTGGGGCCCCAAGTCACACTGAAACTAGAGACGGGTCCAAGGTGGGCAACATCAACAGCCTACCTGGGAGATGCTATCTTGATCAATGTGTGCCTCACCACTTGGACCACACAGTTAAAGCCCTTGGAAACAGAGATGGCTCTACTTTCTCAGTGCTACCGTATGCAGACTGGAGGAGGAAATGGCAACCCACTTCAGTACTCTTGCCTCCAGAATCCCACAGACAGAGGAGCCTGGTGGGCTCCAGTCCATGGGGTCACAAAGAGTCGAACGTGACAAGCGATTTAGCATGCACACTGCATGCAAGGCTTTGTTTGTCATCTACAACATGACATCATTTAATTTTTGTCTTTATCTTTGCACTGCTGTGGGAGGAACAAAAATGTCAGCCAATTTCTGATGCCGACTCTGAGAATAGATAATTCCACTCCCCAAGTTCCTCCACTAATGATATTTTTCAGTTCTTTGTATCTCCACTAATGATATTTTTCCGTTCTTTGTATGAGGGGCTGGTGGATACAAAATGATTTCATATTCAGTTCTATTCCTAGTCAATATTTTTATCAGAACTATAGTCTTGATAAAAAGTCAGTATCTAAAATGCAGCAAAGTTTAAATCCAATTTTTTCGGTTTTATCTTTTCATTGAAGTATGAGAAACATAAGGAAAAATGCACACATAATAACTATACGGATTGCTATATTTTCACAAACTGCAAACAGCACCCTGATAAAGAAACAGAACATGAACAACATTTTTCACTTCCTTCCTGTCACCATCCCCTCCACAATGATAATAGCCACCCCATCTTGCAACCCCACTGACATGGTTTTGCCTGTATTTGTCTCTATAGGATAGAGTCACAGAGGATATAATCTTTCATACCTGACTTATTTCATTTAATATTCTGCTTGTGAGAATTATCTCTACTGCTATGTGTAGTTTTTAAATGGTTCTTGATCATTACTATATAGAAGCCCATTTTATAAACACACTGCCACTTACTTGTGACTTTTAGTGGCAATTTGATGGGCAGTCTGAGGCTGTTATGAATAGTCTATGTCCTTCGGTGCACATGTTTGCACTTCTATCGAGCATCCACCTAAGAATTCAAGAGCTGGGCCACAGAGTATACATGTGTTCTCTTTAACAGCTGCTGACAAATGGCTTTCCAAAGTGGTTACACCAACTTACATCCTGTTGTTAGTGAAGAGGCATTCCAGTTCCTCCACAACACAACCAACACTTGGTACTTTCCATTTTTTAATTGCAGCCATTCTCATAAGGGGATTTTAGCTCATCTCTGACTTACTCTCTAACCTAGCCTTTCCTCTGGCAGAGAGGTATAGCACACTGCTTGGCAACAGTACAGAATCACTCTGGAGGACAGTCTCAGCACAGTGATATGACCTCAGTTCAGTTCAGTTCAGTCGCTCAGTCATATCCGACTCTTTGCGACCCCATGAATTGCAGCACGCCAGGCCTCCCTGTCCATCACCAAATCCTGGAAGATGTGTATAAGAGACAGGGAAGATCCCCTGGAGAAGAAAATGGCAACCCACTCCAGTGTTCTTGCCTGGAGAATGCCG
>SJYC01093934.1:0-34067 GCA_006408675.1 Madoqua kirkii | reverse complement strand
AATGCATTTTCTGGAAGAGTAGGAATAAGAGAGGATGTCCACTGCCATTGCTTCTAGTCCACAGCAAACAGAAGATCCTAGTTATTATAATACTGCATGAAGATATAGGCATGATCAATAAGCATATCCAAGAATACTCAACATTGCTAGTCATCAGGGAAATGGCAGTTAAAATCACAGTGAAATACCACTAAACATCCACTTACAAGGCAGGAATTAAAAGACATCAGAATCAAAAGATATCAGTACTAAGTACTGATGAAGATATGGGGCAGCTAGAATTCTGGAAGTGTAAATTGGTACCACTCTTTTAAATACAGCTTGACAGATTTTTATAAAGTAAAAAAATACATTTACATGTGACCTAGATATTCCATTTTGAGGTATTTATTTAAAATAAATGAAAGCAAGTGCCACAGTCCTTTTTAAATTTATTTATTTATTTATTTATTTTGGCTGTGTTGGATCTTCCTTGCTGCATGGCCTTTTTTCTAGTTGCAGCAAAGGCAAAAAGGGGCTCCTCTCTCATTGCGGTGCACAGGCTTCTCGTTGCAGTGGGTTCTCTGTTGTGGAGCACAGGCTCTAGGGCACACAGGCTTTAGTAGCTGCAGCTCGTGGCCTCTAGAGCACAGGCTCAGTCGCTGTGGCACACAGGCTTAGCTGCTACGCAGTATGTGGGATCTTCCTAAATCACGGGCTGAATCTGTGTATCTTACATTAGCAGGCAGATTCTTTACCACTGAGCCACCAGGGAATCCCATCATAGTCCTTTGGTATATGCAGGGTATTGGTTCTATGACTTGCCACGTTTACCAAAATCCACAAGATGTTCAAGTCCCGTCATTGCCATTATATATCTGTGGTTCTGCATCCACAAATTCAACCAGCTGTGGATCATGCAGTACTACAGTATTTATTGAAAAGCAACCCATGTATAAGTACAGTTCAAATCTCTGTTGTTCAGGTATCCACTGTATTCACACATAGGCTTGTCTGTGAATGTTTATGGCAGTTTTATCTTTTGTAGCCTAAACTAGAAACCACTCAAGTGATCATCACCATAGGAAAGAATTAACTAATTGTGTCATATCTTTACAATGTATTCTGGTTAACAGTAAAAGGGGATAATGAATAATACAAACAACATGGGTAAATCTAAAAATCAATGTGCTGACACACAAGAGAACATGCTGCATGATTCCACTTAAACGACATTCTAGAACAGACAAAACTAATCTATAATGACAGATTGGGGCTTGCCTAGGGCCAGGATAGACTGGAGTTGATTGCAAAGGACCACGAGGGACTCTCAAGGGGTGATGTAAATGTTCTATATTTTGGATGGAGTGGTTATATGGGTGAGTATATTGGTCAAAGCTCACTGAATTGTATCCCCCAAATGTAAGTTACATCTTGATAAAATATATTTAGTTTTTTAAACAGGAAATATATTATGAAAGGAAAACTCGGGAAAACTTATAAAAAATGCAGCATGTATGTTTCCAGATTCTTCAGTTCAGTTCAGTTCAGTCACTCAGTTGTGTCTGATTCTTTGTGACCCCGTGAATTATAGTATGTCAGGCCTCCCTGTCAATCACCAACTCCCG
The DNA here is from genome assembly GCA_006408675.1 of Madoqua kirkii. Classification (NCBI taxonomy): domain Eukaryota; kingdom Metazoa; phylum Chordata; class Mammalia; order Artiodactyla; family Bovidae; genus Madoqua; species Madoqua kirkii. The sequence goes on along the minus strand of SJYC01093934.1, from coordinate 32,460 downwards.
GAGTTCACCCAAACCCACATCCATTGAGCCGGTGATGCCATCCAGCCATCTCATCCTCGGTCGTCCCCTTCTCCTCTTGCCTCCAATCCTTCCCAGCATCAGAGTCTTTTCCAATAAGTCAACTTTTCGCATGAGGTGGCCAAAGTACTGGAGTTTCAACTTTAGCATCATTCCTTCCAAAGAACACCCAGGACTGATCTCCTTTAGAATGGACTGGTTGGATCTCCTTACAGTCCAAGGGACTCTCAAGAGTCTTTTCAACAGCACGGTTCAAAAGCATCAATTCTTCAGCACTCAGCCTTCTTCACAGTCCAACTCTCACATCCATACATGACTACTGGAAAAACCATAGCCTTGACTAGACGGACCTTCATCGGCAAAGTAATGTCTCTGCTTTTCAATATGCTATCTAGGTTGGTCATAACTTTCCTTCCAAGGAGTAAAGTGAAGTGAAGTCACTCAGTCGTGTCCGACTCTTTGTGACCCCATGGACTGTAGCCTACCATGCTCCTCCATCCATGGGATTCTCCAGGCAAGAATATTGGAGTGGGTTGCCATTTACTTCTCCAGGATATCTCAACACAGGGATCGAACCCAGGTCTCCTGCATTGCAGGCAGAGACTTTACCATCTGAGCCACCAGGGCAGCTCTCCAAGGAGTAAGCATCTTTTAATTTCATGGCTGCAATCACCATCTGCAGTGATTTTGGAGCCCCCTAAAATAAAGTTTGACATTGTTTCCACTGTTTCCCTATCTATTTCCCATGAAGTGGTGGGACCAGATGCCATGATCTTAGTTTCCAGATTTTTAGTAGATGTTAAATTAATATTTTTAATTTGTTTGATGATATAAGGTATATGTGGGCTTCCCAGGTGGTGGAGTGGTAAAGAATCTGCCTACCAGTGCAGAAGATGCAGGTTCGATCCCTGGTTCAGGAAGATCCCCTGGAGTAGGAAAAAGCAACCTGTTCCAGCATTCTTGTCTGGAACATTCCATGGACAGAGGTGCCTGATGGGTTACATTTCATGGGGTCATAAAGAGTCAGGCACAACTGAGCATGCACACTTAAGATATATGTAATACTCCTAGCATGGTGCTTGGTACATGGAAGATATTTAATAACTTGTCTGTGGGACAAATGCCTGAATGGGTTCATTAATCCTTAGAATCCACCAAAGTCACTGCAGATGGTGACTGCAGCCATGAAATTAAAAGACTCTTACTCCTTGGAAGGAAATTTGTGACCAACCTAGATAGCATATTAAAAAGCAGAGATATTACTTTGCCAACAAAGGTCCATCTAGTCAAGGCTATGGCTTATCCAGTGGTCATGTATGGATATGAGAGTTGGACTGTGAAGTAAGCTGAGCACCAAAGAATTGATGTTTTTGAACTGTGGTGTTGGAAAAGACTCTTGAGAGTTCCTTGGACTGCAAGGAGATCCAACCAGACCATCCTAAAACAGATCAGTCCTGGGTACTCATTGGAAGGACTGATGCTGAAGCTGAAACTCTTAATACTTTGGCCACCTCATGTGAAGAGTTGACTCACTGGAAAACACTGTGATGCTGGGAGGGATTGGGGGCAGGAGGAGAAGGGGATGACAGAGGATGAGATGGCTGGATGGCATCACTGACTTGATGGACATGTGTTTGGGTGAACTCTGGGAGTTGGTGATGGACAGGGAGTCCTAGCGTGCTGTGATTCATGGGGTTGCAAAGAGTTGGACACAACTAAGTGACTGAACCGAACTGAACTTCCATTTATCTTGAGATTGTAAATGCTTACACTGAGGAAAAGAAATGTATAAGAGTTTCTTTATAAAGGGGCAACCTGCCTTTCTTCCAAGGAGGTACTTCTCTTGTTTTGAAGAAGAGGCTATGTAGATGGTTCCACTAGAAACACAAATGCAGTTGCTAAGGCACCAAATTAAGTGACTTTACAAAGAAGAGAGGCCCCAAGATTCAAAGAGGAGAAAATACAAGTAGTTAATGAGGTAAAACTGGACAAATAGAGTGGGACTAGACAACAGTAAGAGCTTACTTAGTGCAAAGAAACTTCCTGAAAGGAAGCTCAGAGTATAGTAATATGGCCCCAAAGGCTGATGTCAGTGATCTGAACCACAAGTAGGAGAGAAGCTTGGGCCTGGGCTATTTCAGAGCTCCAAGCACTTTCAAGCACCTGAGAAAGGACTTCTAGAGCTTCCTACTCCACCTTTACTTAATAGGTGAGGAAATGAAAGCTTGAAGAAAGGAAACGACTTACCCACCGGTGCACGGGCATGGAGTCAGAATTTTCCCCAACCACCTACCTTTTCATCATGGTTGTATTTGTTCTTCAGTTTAAGTGAAAACCAAACTATTTCAGCACTAGATTCAGAGCCTCTGAAAAGAGGCAGCTTCTGATTGGCTCAGTTCCTGGTGGAAAACCTGTTCTTTTGACTTTTCGCTGCTGAGAACTGAATTGTGATTCTTCTGGAGAATTGAGGGCTTGAGTTCCTGAAGCCAAATATGGAAAGAAATTGTCCTGTGCCTCTGGGGATTCCAACCAGCCTGGACCTCCCAAGCTGAGCCAGTGACACTTTGCTCACCAAAGGGTGGTGTCTCCTGGTGCTTGTGAGCAAGAGAATTGGTCTGAGCAGGCTTCCAGCTGGCACCAGTTGCAACTGTGGTTTCTGGGGTCTCGATCTATTCCGGTTACTTAATTGCATTCTTTTTTTGTGGTTATAGGTGTCACCTGGCTAATTACGGCATGTTGTTGTAAATAAAACCCAATTCTTGTATTTTACTACCAACATCACACACTTATTTATAACCTTCAAGGAACATGTTCAACACCTCATGAATCTTACCACATCTAGTCAGTACCATACATGGCTTGAGTGCTTATTTACATGGAAGGCAGTAATTACAGCCTTTCTCTACATCACACTAAGGGGACTGCCCAAGAGATCCTTTGAGAACAAATCATACCAGCTTTGTGTTTTGAATTTTAAAACTAGATATTTTTCCAATAGATGACAGTATAAGGCACCATAATAAAGTAAAAATAGCTCAGGATTAAGAATCAGAAGATAGCTGAGGAAGGTTGAAATAGAAGATAGATGATGCCTAGTATCAGAAGGCCAAAGAACAGAACACCTGTCTGAGTCGGTTTATGTTGCCATAACAAGATATAAAAGACTGAGTGGATTATAATTGGAAACTTATTTATTGCAGTTCTGGAGGCTGGAAATCTGAGAGCACAGTACCAGTATGGCCAAGAGAGGGCCCTCTTTTGGGTGGCAGACTTCTGAGCTTCTGAATTGTATCTTCACATTGAAGAAAGGGTAGGAGAATCCTCTTTGGTCTCTTTTATAGGAACACTAATCCCATCATGAGGTCTGCACTCTTATGACCTAAGCACCTCTCAAAGGCCCCACCCTTAATACAATTACACCAGGCATTAGGATTTCAACATATGAATCTCCGGGGACACAAACATTCAGACTATAGTGGTGCCCATTGTTTGTTACTTGTGTTCATTTGACACTGTGTTCAATTATAAACTAAAAGCAATTTATGGACAGCCTTGTTTAGTTGCTAAGTCAGGTCTGACTCTCAAGACCCCATAGACTGTAGCCCCCAAATTCATCTGTCCATGGAATTTCAACTTCTGAGGCAAGAATAACTGGAGTGGGCTGCCATTTCCTTCTCCAGGTGATCTGCTGGACTCAGGGAATGAACTTGCATCTCCTGCTTGGCAGGTGGATTCTTTACCACTGAGCAACCAGGGGAAACAAGGACAGTCTTAGATCCATTTTAATTACTTTCTATATCAGTGCTCATCACAGTACCTGACACTCTTAGGAGTCCAACAAATGTTTTTAGAATGGATGAATGAATGACAGACAGGTACTCCTTTTAATCTTATTTCAGATTGAGAAATTAGGCTTTAAAATGTTAGCTGTTGTGTATAAATTCACACTGCCATTGTATGGAAAAGCCTAAAATCTAATTAGAAGTGATCTCTTTGATTCCAAAGCATATCCTCTTCACTACACCATGGGTTTTTAGTCAACCAATAGATAATTACTTAGATGTGTCCCCATTTGGGTGAAGTTTGGAAGAATGGGATTGCAACGGAAGGAGGAGCATTCATCTTAGCTATACTTTAAAAAGATGATTGAAACATCTTTGTGGAGAACTGTAGTGGGCAAATGTGGAAGAAGAGAGTCCATCTGAGGCATTGGCTGATGGACTCCACACTAGTGTAAAGAAGTTGCCTACCAGTGCAGGAGACGTGAGAATGGCATTCAGTCCCTGGGTTGGGAAGAGCCCCTGGAGCAGGAAATGGCAACCACTCCAGGATTCTTGCCTGGAGAGTCCCATGGACAGAGGAGCCTGGTGGGCTACAGTCCATGGGGTCAGACATGACTGAAGAGACTTAGCAGGCACATGTAGAGAAGAAGGAAAGAGAGGAGCTGGGCATTATTTCAGGCCTTCGTTTCAGATACTGAGTGAATAATGGTACCATTCTCTGAGCTGTAAAAGTCTGAAGGGAGAATGGCTCTGCAGGGTAGAGAATCGAGAGTTTTGTTTTGAACATGTTACATTGATATGTGTAATAAATAAGCAGGTAGAAATGTGGAATTGGCTGCTAGATAGATGAGGCTAGAATTCTGGGAGGAGGTGAAGGTAGAAGACAGACATTTAGGAGACTTTGACAGTAGGGAAGCCAGAGCTGGTATTTAAACACTAGGCCACTCACTGTAAAGGTCCCTTCAAAAAAACATGGTATACAGCAGTAGACAACCATATCATACTTGACAAGAATGCTCATTATACCTCAGAGTGACTGGATCTGATGACTGAGGCCCAGTTTTGGCAGAAAGGTTGCAAGTAAAAATGGTCTTTATTGAGAATTCCCTCAGGCACAATATCAAATATGAAAAATCGAGTAGACTGAGCTACAGACTTAGGCAGACAGCAGATGCAACCACTGTGAGGTTTAGAGAAATTACGATGAGCCTTTGGGTTAGTCAAAACATACTAATGGTATCAAAAATTCAGCTATGTGCAGTCTGGATATGATGACTGACTTTCTCTCTCTCTCTCTCTCTCTCTCTCTCTTTTCTATCCCAGGAAAGAAAACAAATATCGGTACCCCACACCCTGGAGCTTGGATGCACTGAATTTTCAGGACTCCGTTCAGTTGCCACTAGAGAACTGACTGTATGATATTGCAATGATTCATTCAGTGTCTGCCTTCTTTACATAGACTGGGATCCTCAATAAAGCCTTTCTTAACCATATCTCCAGCCTCTCAAAATCTCTGGAGGATTATACTGAATTAATCATTGTGCATTGAGGAATTCAGTGAGTACTTGAGAAGGTTAATCTTCCAAACATCTAACAGAAAATTTCTGACACAAAAATAATGATTCTATGAATTTTTCTTTCTGTGAACAGCAATGAGTCTTCATACTGCCGCCGCTTGCTGCCGCCAAGTCGCTTTAGTCGTGTGCAACTCTATGCGACCCCATGGATGGCAGCCCACCAGGCTCCTCCATCCCTGGGATTCTCCAGGCAGGAATACTGGAGTGGGTTGCCATTTCCTTCTCCACTGGTGACTTATAAAATATATGGATTTTCCTGCCACCAGTTTTTGCCTCAGTCCTCTTTCTTTAAAGGCAAATAATTATATACACAATACATGATCATGGTGCTTAATTTCTTCTAACATGTTTCCATGGAGCCCTGCCCTGAGGCTAGCCCCTTGAACAAGTCAACCACTAATGGTAACTAAATCTAACCATTCTCTTGATTTCTTTGTTTAGAACCCAAGAGTGGAAGAATACATTCTTTCTCCTAGATCCAGGGTTCATGTTATTTTATTCCCCCTGTGATTGATTTATTCATTCAGAAGAAACTCTCAATGAATTAAGGTAATTAAATAGAGATACAAATAATTAGGGGTGAAGTGTTTATACCTCTAAAATATTTTTCAACAAATAATTTTAAAAATTGTAAGAAAAAAACGTCAGAGGACTCTGTCTCAACCTTTAGTTCATACAACATGATATTTTTAATTTAGGCAATTCATAAGTATCTGTTTTTACTGTACACTTATTTATTTTTGTGCCCATTCCCCAATCAAATAGGAACTTGTGTCCAAAGAGCTATCTGATCTCTACAATAGACATGTACTCTTGTATACTCAGAGCCTAGCACAAGGAAGGACACTTAAAATGTGTTCAATAAATATCTGTTGAATGTATGAATTACCTTCAGCATTTATATCAATCTTACAAATTGGAAAGTACTATCATTTTTAAAGAGGGAAAAAATGTTTCAGAGATGTGACATCTCTAAAGTAAAGGAGCTGAGATAGGATTTTAAATCCTGCCTTTTTTATTTTAAATCTTGCCATTTTAAAGGAACAAAATAGTGTCATTTGCAGAAATATGAATGGACCTATTATAGGTCATACAGAGTGGAGTATATCAGAAAGGGAAGAGCAAATATCATATAACATCACTTAAATGTAGAATCTAGAAAAAATCTTGAGATGAACTATTTGCAAAACGAAATAGGGTCACAGACTTAGAGAACAAACATATGGACACAAAGGAAAGAAGGAGCAGAGGATGACTTGGGAGACTGGGATTGACACATGCATACTGCCATGTATAAAATAGATAACTAGTGAGAACCTAATAATAGTACAGTCCTCTGGACTCTGCTCAGTGCCCTGTGGTGACTTAAATGGGAAGGAAATCTTAAAAAGAGTCAGTATATGTATACTTACAGCTGATATACTTACAGTCTCTAAGAGGAGATTCTGTAACTACAACTAAAACTGCTATACACCAAAAAAAAAAAAAACCTACAACATTGAAAAGCAACTATCGTCCAGTAAAAATTAACTTAAATTCTGCCTTTTGTAAAATGCCAGTGTACTGGTTAACCATATCATACCATTCTCATTGTCAAAACTTGGTGAAATTTGGTGATTGAAAATTTCTATACCTCTAGCTGGTTTTCTACAATGATTAGCCATACAGAGCAAGCTTACTCTTTTAGTTGAAAGACTCTGAGAGTGGAGAGGAAACTCAGGCAACAGGTTGATGGTGGGAGATTCCAAAGAGAAAATTTAAAACAAGAAAGGTTGAAAGAAAAATAGGACACAGTGAGAATATGTATTGTAAATGGCTATGGATGCCTAACTAGCAGTAGGATATGTGATTTCCTGACATTTACAGCCAGTTTTTGTTGATCCCTGGTGGCTCAGGTGGTAAAGAATCTGCCCCAATGCAGGAGACCCGAGTTCAATCCCTGGGTCAGGAAGATCCCCTGGAGAAGGGAATGGCAATCCATTCCAGTATTCTTGCCTGGAAAATCCCATGGACAGAAAACTATAGTTCATGGTGGGCTATAGCACATGTGGTCTCAAAGAGTTGAACATGACTGAGTGACTAACACTTTGTTGATGTTCAGAGAACTCTAAAAAGAGATTCTGTAACTAAAACCAAACATTTTTGTTACAGACAAGAATGACTTTTAGAAAGAGAATATTAAATATTATAATGTATTTCTAATAAAAGTTTGTCAGAAAAACAAAATTAGTGATATGTCTTCTATTTAGTTTTTTCAAGACTATTGGTATAGATAGATATGCCACGATCAATAGAAGTCTAAAGTGAAAGCTTTCTCAGATATGTACTCTGAAGTATATACTGTTTACTTTGTGATTTTAGAGACGTACTTTTTGGTGCCTTCATTCTTACATTAGGGAAAGCAAGTCAAGATATAAAGAAATCTGCTGAATATGAACAAACCATACTACAGAAATTAGGTCTATGCCTATTAAAACCTAAACTTTCGATAAATTGAAGGCAAACTGTATATGGGCCACGTAATGTGATGATGCAAAGGAAAGGGAATTTTTCTGAAAAGAACAGGCCAACTCTGCCTTGGAATGGTGTAAAGTTCAGATGCAGCTGGTACATTCTGTTTTTATATATTCTCAGCAGATAGGTTAGCTTATTTGTTCAAAATTATTAAGAAACGATATCTCTGGCTAAAAGGTGATATGTCACCATTTAAAAACATTGAGTTTTCATGGTTTGGGGAGTCTAAAATTCTTTGATCTTGTGATTTGGTGGAAAACCGTTCAGAGTTCAAAATGAAAATAAAATCTGGTGGTTGAGTTAAAACAAAATGCAATACAATGACTAATGGCACTTCTATTCTCCTTTTCTCTGCTCTGGCCAAGAACATCAAGGCCTTATTTTATCATGGATGGTGTGGGCAGAAAGTGTGGGTCTGAATGCAAGCATTTATGGAAGTAAGATCGAAAAAGATGAATATCCTCGCTACATAGGAAACATAAGCACATCATGGAAAAACATTCACACCCACAGATGATATCCCTGACAAGACGGGTCCCCGAAACTAAATTGGATCAGGAAGCAAATTCGGACAGGAACAGTAAAAGAAATAATTCTGAGAGCCTGGAAATTTAAAATAAAATTTATCTTTGTGGATGTGAATATTTAGCAACTTTTATATGAATCTAAGGGGCAGAGGGTCCTTGACTGCTTCAAATTCACTGCCAGTGCTGCAAGATAGACTTTTTCTTAGTAATAAAGAAGTGACGTAAAGCCTTTTGCATTACATGTAGACATAGCTAATAAATGAATATGTCATTATTAAAGAAGGATTAAAAAATACACAGGGCTTCCCTGATGACTCAGTGGGTAAAGAAGCCACTTGTAATGCAGAAGATGCACATTTGATCCCTGGGCTGGGAAGATCCCCTGGAGAAGGAAATGGCAACTTGCTCCAGTATTCTTGATTAAAATACCCATGGACAGAGGAGCCAGGTGGGCTGCAGTCCAAAGGGTTGCAAAGAGTCAGACACGACTGAGCGACTAAGTAAGCAATCCAAAAGCACACAAGTAAGGAGACCAAGTAAGTTATCTTCTGCTTCTGTTAGGTCCAGACCATTTCTGTCCTTTATCGAGCCTATCTTTGCATGAAATGTTCTCTTGGTATCTCTAATTTTCTTGAAGAGATCTCTAGTCTTTCCCATTCTGTTCTTTTCCTCTATTTCTTTGCATTGATTACTGAAGAAGGCTTTCTTATCTCTTCTTGCTATTCTTTGGAACTCTGCATTCAGATGCTTATATCTTTCCTTTTCTCCTTTGCTTTTCACCTCTCTTCTCTTCACAGCTAAGTAAGGCCTCCCCAGACAGCCAGTTTGCTTTTTTGTATTTCTTTTCCATGGGGATGGTCTTGATCCCTGTCTCTCATACAATGTCACGGACCTCAGTCTGAAGTTCATCAGGCACTCTATCATGATGATCTAGGCCCTTAAATCTATTTCTCACTTCCACTGTTTAATCATTAGGATGAATTTAAAAAAATCCTAAAGAAATACAGTGAGTAAATGTGTAAAAACTTTTATTAATAGTTTTCCTATTTAGTGTTTCCTTAATGACACATATAGCTTTAAAAAAAAAAGAGTATTTTAGCTACCATTTTTATTTACTATATAGTTTATAAAAATGAGGAGAAGCCAGGGTAAATGTCAGAAAAGGCAATTTAACCTTTCCTAAATAACATTTGCGATTTAAATTGCTAGTTTTAACTTTAAAAACACTGTGTTGGCAACTAAGCTGCTAAACAGCTTTACAGTATCCTTTTTGATATTTTGCCTTGGATTTGGCAACTCATGCAAATTTTATGTTGGTCATAAACAAGTTAAATTTAAATGGAGAAATTCAGAGAAAGAATGCATTTAAGAGGTTGATTTTAGAACTAAATTCCAAGTGGCAAGCAAAATCGTTTTCTTCCCTTAGTGCGGTAGGTTTGAAATTAACCACCAGTCCATTCTAAAGGAGATCAGTCCTGGGTGTTCTTTGGAAGGAATGATGCTAAAGCTGAAACTCCAGTACTTTGGCCACCTCATGCGAAGAGCTGACTCATTGGAAAAGACTCTGATGCTGGGAGGGATTGGGGGCAGGAAGAGAAGGGGACGAGGGAGGATGAGATGGCTGGATTGCAACACTGACTTGATGGACGTGAGTCTGAGTGAACTCCGGGAGTTGGTGATGGACAGGGAGGCCCGGCGTGCTGCGATTCATGGGGTTGCAAAGAGTTGGACACAACTGAGCGACTGAACTGGACTGAATAACTGTTAACAGTAATAAGCAACAGGGCTTACTGTGGAGCAGTTTTCCTCTAGAAGACAATGGGCCATATGGGAATAGGAAATAAAAACAGGCACTTAGATCAACTCCATTTTCCAACAACTAAGCAAATAAGAAATCACAAAAGAAAGACCTTTTACTCTACTCTGTCAACTGAGTTAAAAGCTGATTCACTGAAGATAGATTTTGAAGTACTTCAGAAACAATTCTGCAGATATTCTTTCCCCCTAAAAGAATGAAGTCCGTTTATTATCCTTTCATAAGAAACAGCAACTGGGTATTTCAAAATGTAAAAAATAAGATCATCATGTCATGCTCTAAAATAAAGCAATCTACATTAACTATCGGAATAGAGAATACAAATTTATATTTTAAATGGGGGGTAAGTCATTTTATTGGGTCTCAGGTGCAATGTACTGTTATCAAAATTATTTATAAATCTGCAACATGCAATCAAAACACAGAACAAAGTTATGTAATTCTACCTAACCACAATATTCATTGTGAAAGAAGCTAACAGGAAGATAAAAGATGGAGCAAACACAGCCTATTTTAAACATTTTACTTTTTCCTTTATTTTCTGTTTTAAATCAGGAACTCAAACTTTGTCTCTAAAAGATTCTTATTTTAGTATTTACTTATGTAGTATGGTAAATTAAAGGAAAAGTGTTAGTCACTCAGCTGTGTACAATTCTTTGGGAACTCATGGACTGCAGCTCACCAGGCTCCTCTGTCCATGGGATTCTCCAGACAGGAATACTGGAGTGGGTTGCCATTTCCTTCTTCAAGGGATCTTCCCTACCCAGGGATCAAACCTGGGTCTCCTGCACGGGAGGCAGATTCTTCACTATCTGAGTCACCTAAACTAACCACAATTCTTTAAATAAAACTTGTAGATAAACAGGAAAAATACAAGAGAGAAAAAGATCAGATGGCACTGGTCCTACGGGATGAGCAAGCTACTGAACTGAACAGGTCAATAAAACTACTTGCAGAATGGATCAGACCAGTAAGATATTTTTAAATATCCTGAAACCAAACTCAGATTCAAAAGGCAAAGCCAGAACCATTCACTGTGTTTATTAAAATATAATCTCTCACTAAGCCTCACACAGCAAAAGAAGCCAAACTTACCCTAATGTGACCTCAGATTTAGAAGCCTGCCAAAGAATTTTTTTAGAAATAGCAACCAAATGTTGCTTATACCTACTGTGTAAAGCAATACAAAATAAAACAAAAGCTTACTAGATATGAGTACTTAAAACTTGTGAAATTAATTAAAAAAGAATAGTGGCAAATGTTAGCAGCCCCTTTAATTAACCATGTAATTCCAAAATATACAAGCTACTCTACCTTTAACATTTTGAGCACCGAAATAATCTATAACACCAGTTCCTGACCCTTTCACCTTTCCAGTTCCTTTTGAAGTTTTGCTCGTCAAGAAAAAGAAGTTCTCATGTTCCCTTCTCAGCAGACATGCATTCATATGGTCTCTACAAGGAGCCATTCCAACAACACTTTTGGGAAAACTCCGAATTCCTTCTGTTCTTACTGCCTTGCCCACAAGTTTGCTTTCTTTTATTTCTGTTCCCAGGCTGTGAAAATCTTCACAAAAAATGTCATAAAACTTGAATAACTGGTTCTCTATAAATGTATGCACTCTAACCTCAATTGGTTCCCTGCTGCTATACAAGAACTCTAGAATCATCTCTAGATTATGAGGGATTAAAAATAGTACAAAACAGGCTCTAATATTCTCCAAATAGATAATTCATAAGCTTCCCTCAAAATTGGTGGTGTTTCTGTAAAGAAGTCAAAGTTTTTGTGACATGTAAAAGTCAATGTAATTCACCAAATTCAAGGCTAAAAATACCCCACCATATAATCACTACAATAGGTGCAGAAAGACATTTCACAAAATCCAACCACAACTCATTATTAAACCACTCAAAAAACTTAGGAGAGAAATCTACTCAGCCAGATGCAGGGCAGCTATAAAAACTCTACAGCTAACATCATGTTGTTGTTTAGTCCTTTAGTCATGTCTCTTTTGTGACCCTGAAGACTATAGCCAGCCAGGCTCCTCTGCCCATGGGACTTCCCCAACAAGAACACCATTTCCTTCTCCAGTGGACCTTCCCAATCCAGCAACGGAATCCACATCTCCTGCACTGGCAGGTGGATTCTTTATCACTCAGCCATCTGGGAAGCCCCACTAACATAATAAAAGACTTAAAAAAAAAAAAAGACTTCAATATTTCCTCCTCCTAAGAGCAGGAACAAGGCAAGAATTTCTGTTCTCACCATTTCTACTCAACCTTGAACTAGAAGTCCTAATCAGTGACATTAACAAAGAAAAAGAAATAAAAATTGGAAAGGAAAAGTTAAACTAATTTTATTTACAGATCACATGACAGTATGTGTGGAAAATCCTAAAGAATCTGTAAAAGTTACTAAAAATAAGGCTGCTGCTGCTGCTGCTAAGTCGCTTCAGTCGTGTCCAACTCTGTGTGACCCCACAGACGGCAGCCCATTGGGCTCCGCCATTGCTGGGATTCTCCAGGCAAGAACACTGGAGTGGGTTGCCATTTCCTTCTCCAATGCATGAAAGTGAAAGTGAAGTCACTCAGTCTCATGTGACTCAGCGGCCCCATGGACTGCAGCCTACCACGCTCCTCCGTCCATGGGAGTTTCCAGGCAAGAGTACTGGAGTGGGATGCCATTGCCTTCTCCGTTCACAAGGCAGCAGGTAACAAAAAAGTATAAAAACCAACAGTGTCTACATACTAGCAAAGAAAAACTGGAAATTGAAATTTAAAATACCATTTAAAAAACTGAACATAATGCATGACTACAGCAAGGTTCAAAGATACAAGGCTAATGTATAAAAGTCAACTACTTTATTATATACCAGCAATGTATCAGTGCAGTTCAGTTCAGTCGCTCAGTCATGTCCGACTCTTTGCGGCCCCATGAATTGCAGCACGTCAGGCCTCCCTGTCCATCACCAACTCCTGGAGTTCACTCAGACTCATGTTCAAGTCCGTGATGCCATCCAGCCATCTCATCCTCGGTCGTCCCCTTCTCCTCCTGCCCCAATCCTTCCCAGCATCAGAGTCTTTTCCAATGAGTCAACTCTTTGCATGAGATGCCCAAAGTACTGGAGTTTCAGCTTTAGCATGATTCCTTCCAAAGAACACCCAGGACTGATCTTTAAAATGGACTGGTTGGATCTTCTTGCAGTCCAAGGACTTTCAGGCGTCTTCTTCAATACCACAGTTTAAAAGCATCAATTCTTCAGTGCTCAGCTTTCTTCACAATCCAACTCTTACATCCATACATGACCACAGGAAAAACCATAGCCTTGACTAGACGGACCTTTGTTGGCAAAGTAATGTCTCTGCTTTTGAATGTGTTATCTAGGTTAGTCATAACTTTCCTTCCAAGGTGTAAGCATCTTTTAATTTCATGGCTGCAATTACCATCTGCAGTGACTTTTTGTATTTAAAAACACAAAGCCATTTACATTAGCACCAAAAATGAAATACTTAAGGATATATCCACTATTTATGTATAAGATCTGTATGTGGAAAACTATCAAACTGTGATGAAAGAAATCAGAGATCTAATTAATGGAAAGATAAGTCCATGTACATGAATAGAAGAATCAATATCATTAAAGTGTCAGTTATTCCCAACTTGAGGTACAGACTCAATGTAATCTCAACTAAAATCCCAGTAAGTTACTTTGTGGATATCAACAAACTGATTCTAAAATTTACATGGAAAGGCAAAAGATCCAGAACAGTCAACACAATATTAAAGAAAGCTTGGAGAACTGATACCACCCAAAACATGTATAATGTAACGATAGACAGAGATTTGACATTTCTTATCTGGTAGCTAGAGAAACGTTATCTTTCACAGAGAAGTTTTAATCTTAATGATATCCAACATTAAAGCCCACTTTCTTCATGGATCATGCTTTTTAGTGTTGTATCTAAAAAGTCATTACCACACTGAAGATCAGTTAGATTTTCTTTTATTTTTCTTCTAGGGGTTTTAAGGTGTACATTTAGGTCTATGATCCATTTTGAGTTGATTTTGTGATAGGTGCAAAGTCTGTGTCTCAATTCTTTTTTTTCTCATGTGAATATCTAGTTGTTCCAACCTCATCTGTTGACAAGACTCTCCCTTCTCCCTTAAATTGTCTCTGCTCCTTTGTCAAAGCTGAGTTGAATGTATTTGTGTAACTCTTTTTCTGGGCTCTCTGTTCCATTCCACTGACCGATTTTCTTATTTTTGTTGATACCACACTGTTTTGATCACTGGGGATTCATAGTGGAATGTCAAGTCTCTTCAAATATTATTTGTGTCTACCTTTACATCTACATGTTTGTCTATCGCTTCTTTTTAAACAAATGGTTATTCAGCACATTGTTCTGTACATTTCATTAATGTTTCTCTGCAGACACTGTATATTCGTACATAGCTTTCTCACTCCCAATTTTACATTTGTGTAATATTCCATTATATGTATTGAAAATAATTTATTTAATTAGATCTTACTGGGCTTCCCTGGTAGCTCAGAGGTTAAAGCGTCTGCCTGCAATGTGGGAGACCTGGGTTCAATCCCTGGAATGGGAGGATCCCCTGGACAAGAAGTGGCAACCCACTCCAGTGTTCTTGCCTGGAGAATCCCATGGACGGAGGAGCCTGATGGGCTGCAGTCCACAGGGTCGCAAAGAGTTGGACACGACTGAGCAACTTCACTTCCCTAAAGGATTTACAGTGTTGCCAGTATTTTGCTATGCACACGATACTGCAAAGATTAAGTGTTATTTCCTAACTTCACAAGCATTTATCAGTAGAATGCATTCCTGAAAAGAGACGGGTTGCTCAAAGGAAATGTGAACGTTAATAAACAGCATGAAACTGCTTCCCATAAAGGTTATGCTCTCACCAGCAGTATAAGAGAGCACAATATTACAGAAAGGGTGCAAATTTCTTAATACCTGCCCATCTTATAGAGTGAAAAATGGTACTCAGTGTAATTTTAAATTATGTATGATTTATGAATTAGGTATAGTGCCTTTTCATGTATTAAGAACCGTTAATATTTTTCTGTGAACAGTTTATTCGTAAGTTTTGCTCATTTTCTGAAAATTGGATTCCTGTTCCTTTTGTCACAATGCATATTTCTCTTTGTCCTTTTAACAGCTTGATGCTATTAGTATATCCATTTGCTACTGATATTGTTCTGTTTACAGTACATCTTTGTCATATTTTATTTTCAATCTTCCTTAGATTTAAGGATTTTGAATATATTTTTAGATCCAAAACAACTTTGTCTGTGCTGTAACTATACCCTCTTAAGTCACCATTCTCCTTTCTTGCTTTCTCTTACCTTTTCCACTAGTTCTGTCTGCTTCCATAGGAGGATTTTGATTATTCCGTGATAGACTATAGATCTCTTCAAGAAAGCCAGAGATACGAAGGGAACATTTCATGCAAAGATGGGCTCAATAAAGGACAGAAATGGTACAGACCTAACAGAAGCAGAAGATATTAAGAAGAGGTGGCAAGAATACATATAAAAACGGTACAAAAAAGATCTTCATGACCCAGATAATCACGATGGTGTGATCACTTACCTAGAGCCAGACATCCTGGGGTGTGAAGTCAAGTGGGCCTTAGAAAGCATCACTACAAACAAAGCTAGTGGAGGTGATAGAATTCCAGTGGAGCTGTTTCAAATCCTAAAAGATGATGCTGTGAAAGTGCTGTGCTCAATATGTCAGGAAATTTGGAAAAAGCAGCAGTGGCCACAGGACTGGAAAAAGTCAGTTTTCATTCCAATCCCAAAGAAAGGCAATGCCAAAGAATGCTCAAACTACCACACAAATGTACTCACCTCACATGCTAGTAATGTAATGCTCAAAATCCTCCAAGCCAGGCTTCAACAGTATGTGAAGCGTGAACTTCCAGATGTTCAAGCTGACAGAGGAACCAGAGATCAAATTGCCAACATATGCTGGATCACAGAAAAAGCAAGAGAGTTCTAGAAAAAACATCTATTTCTACTTTATTGACTATGCCAAAGCTTTTGACTGTGTGGATCACAACAAACTGTGGAAAATTCTGAAAGAGATGGGAATACCAAACCACCTGACTGCCTCTTGAGAAATCTGTATGCAGGTCAGGAAGCAACAGTTAGAACTGGACATGGAATAGAATGGTTCCAAATCAGGAAAGAAGCACGTCAAGGCTGTATATTGTCATTCTACTTATTTAACTTATAAGCAGAGTACATTATGAGACATGCTGGACAGGATGAAGCACAAGCTGGAATCAAGACTGCTAGGAGAAATATCAATAACTTCAAGTATGCAGATGACACCACCCTTATGGCAGAAAGAAAAGAAGAACTAAAGAGACTCTTGATAAAAGTGAAAGAGAAAAGTGAAAAAGTTGGCTTAATATTCAACACTCAGAAAACTAAAATCATGGCTGCTGGTCCCATCACTTCATGGAAAATAGATGAGGAAACAAGGGAAATAATGACCAATTTTATTTTCTTGGGCTCCAAAATCACTGCAGATGGTGATTGTAGCCATGAAATTCAAAGACACTTGCTCCCTGGAAGAAAAGTTATGACTAACCTAGACAGCATATTAAAAAGGAGAGACATTACTTTGCTGACAAAGGTCCATCTCTCAAAGTTATGGTTTTTTCAGTAGTCATGTATGGATGTGAAAGTTGGACTATAAATAAAACTGAGCACCAAAGAATTGACGCTTTTGAACTGCAGTGTTGGAGAAGACTTTTGAGAGTCCCTTAGACTGCAAGGAGATCCAACCAGTTCATCCTAAAGGAAATCGGTCCTGAATATTCATTGGAAGGATTGATGCTGAAGCTCAAACTCCAATACTTTGGCCACCTGATGTGAAGAAATGACTCAGTGGAAAAGACCCTGATGCTGGGAAAGATTAGAGATGGGAATACCAAACCACCTGACTGCCTCTTGAGAAATCTGTATGCAGGTCAGGAAGCAACAGTTAGAACTGGACATGGAATAGAATGGTTCCAAATCAGGAAAGAAGCACGTCAAGGCTGTATATTGTCATTCTACTTATTTAACTTATAAGCAGAGTACATTATGAGACATGCTGGACAGGATGAAGCACAAGCTGGAATCAAGACTGCTAGGAGAAATATCAATAACTTCAAGTATGCAGATGACACCACCCTTATGGCAGAAAGAAAAGAAGAACTAAAGAGACTCTTGATAAAAGTGAAAGAGAAAAGTGAAAAAGTTGGCTTAAAATTCAACACTCAGAAAACTAAAATCATGGCTGCTGGTCCCATCACTTCATGGAAAATAGATGAGGAAACAAGGGAAATAATGACCAATTTTATTTTCTTGGGCTCCAAAATCACTGCAGATGGTGATTGTAGCCATGAAATTCAAAGACACTTGCTCCTTGGAAGAAAAGTTATGACTAACCTAGACAGCATATTAAAAAGGAGAGACATTACTTTGCTGACAAAGGTCCATCTCTCAAAGTTATGGTTTTTTCAGTAGTCATGTATGGATGTGAAAGTTGGACTATAAATAAAACTGAGCACCAAAGAATTGACGCTTTTGAACTGCAGTGTTGGAGAAGACTTTTGAGAGTCCCTTAGACTGCAAGGAGATCCAACCAGTTCATCCTAAAGGAAATCGGTCCTGAATATTCATTGGAAGGATTGATGCTGAAGCTCAAACTCCAATACTTTGGCCACCTGATGTGAAGAAATGACTCAGTGGAAAAGACCCTGATGCTGGGAAAGATAGAAGGCAGAAGGAGAAAGGGACGACAGAAGATGAGATGGTTGGATGGCATCACCGACTCAATGGACGTGAGTCTGAGTAAACTCCAGGAATTGGTGATGGACAGGAAAGCCTGGCATGCTGCATGTGACCCCACGGATCACAAACAGTGGACACAACTGAGCGACTGACTTGAACTGATCTCCTCCTTTGAGCTGCTCGTTCCTTTTAATAGACTGACATTTTAATAGATGGAAGCTACTGCAATCTCTTGGATGGTGTGGAACTGGCTGTCAGTAAGAGACATGAGTATTTTAAAGTTGATGTCTAAGAAAAGAAGGAGGTGGCAAAGTGGCACTGCTCTCCCAAGGACATAAAGGAACAAGAGGAGTATATCTATCTGCACATCAGCTCACAGCAGCTGCTGATCCTGCAGCTGCCGGAGGATGGCATATAGCTTACAGGCAAATATGGCCTCTTTCCCTTGCTAGAACCACTTCTTACAGCCCAAAAATCAGCATGTGCCTTCCAGATAAGGGAGGAATCCCTGATCTCCACAAAGGTGCCATCATAGATAATAAAGCCCTGAGTTACAGTATCTTTTTCTCTCATTTTAAAAAATAACACAACTGCTTTTAAATCATCTGCTATTTGCATGGTTATGACAGAATACAATGATCTTCAGGCTTGTTCTTAACTAATTAAGTAACTTTTAGACCTCCAACTCTGAGATAGATGCCCTAAGACAAAAAGCTCAGAAACCTTTCTCACTGAATACCTTAATGCTCTGCTTCAAAAAACACTGAAGGTTTCTTAAAAATAACATATTTATAAGTATAACTGAATCACTTGGATGTATACCAGAAACAGTATTGTAAATTAATTATATTTCAGTAAAATTTTTTTTTTAATTTACTGGGTATGTATAATTGTACTAGATGCTAAGCTAGACTCTAAAGACAAAAATATGAACTCTGAGCTTAAAGAGCTCAGTCTATTAAAAGAAAAGGAGAATCATATAAAGAAATACAATATTATGTGATAAGGACAAGAATAAAACATGTGCAGGGTCCAAAGGTTAACACAAAGGAGGCACAGTGACAAGGAGGTACAGAGGAATTCACAATCAGATAGACTTTAACAGTAAATAGGAATTCGCCCAGTTGCCAAGGGGATTACAGGTCAAGGGAAAGACATAAACAGTGTTCCAATTTGGGATAGCTACTTTGAAATATGTATCCCAGAGAAACAATGATGACTAATAAAAATTCTCTGACTTCATGGAATTAGGTGGGGACTAATAAATAAATCAGTAATTAACATTTAGTGTGATAAAGACTGCAATAAGGGTGAGCAGAGAGTATTAGAGTTTTATGCGCCAAGTGGAAATAAGATTTAAATTTAGATGCTAGGAGTGAACAGAAATTAGCCAGATGGGGATGTCCCTGGTGGTCCAGTGGCTGAGAATCCACCTGCCAATGCAGGGGACAAAGGTTCAATCCCTGGTTTGGGAAGATCCCACATGCCAAGGAGCAACTAAGCCTGTGTGCCACAGCTACTGAGCCCACGAGCCCATGAGCTGCAACGAGAGAAGCCTGCATACCACAACCAAGAGTGGCCCCCAGTCGCCACAAATAGAGAAAATCCCACTTGCAGCAACAAGGGCCCAGGGCAGTCAAAAATAAATAAACACTGAAAAAAAACACAAAAGAAATGAGCCAGAAGGAACGTGTATCTATCAAGAGGGAAGTGTAGGATGGTGTCAGAGAGGAATAGTATCATATGTACAGAGAAGAGGATACAGCACGACACAGAGACAGGGATGGCAGGAGAAGGGATGAAAGGAGAAGGGGCGGCAGAGCAGCGAGACCGCGACAGTCAGAAGGCAGCTCAGTGTGACAGGAGGCATCAAGGTCTCAGCCAGGCTGAGGAGGGAAGCAAGAACCGCAGCGTGAAGGACCTTTAAAACTGGAGTCCCGGCACTATCTTGAGGGCAATAAGGAACAAAAAGTGGATTTAACTTGGGAAGACTTGTTCAGATTTGTGTTTGAGAAAAAAATATGTACCTATAATACAATGAATGAAACAGAAAAGAAACATAGAATCTTGAAGTAAATAAAATAGCTACAGTAATCCAGGAAATGGCTTATGGTAGTCTGAACTAAGATAATAGCAACAGAAAAAAGAAAATGGGTGGGAAGAACTGACATATTTAGATAGAATCAACAAATCTTGCAAGGGATCCGATGCCAAAGAGTGAGGGAAAAAACAGGAGGCAAAGATGATACTTTCTGATTTGGGCAAAGGGTAAAAGGTATTATTGTCCAATAAAATAAAGAAAAGGGGGAAATGGGTTTTGAGAAGGTGAAACAATCATTTTAATTACAGACAGAGTCTGAGATGTGTATAAGTTATTCAACTGAAGGTGTCCAACAAGCAGCTGAATACACAAAATCACAAGACAAAGGTCTAGGCCAGAGGTACAAATTTGAGAATCAACCATATACAAAGTAAATGAAAACTAAAGCAATGAGAATAGATAAAATTGCCTAGGGAAAATGTACAAGGTGAGGAAAACAAAAACCCCAAGACAAAAACCCCAAGGAACACTAACATTTAGAAGACAAAGAGAAGAGCTAGCAGAGCAGACTGAAGGGAATGGCCAAAAAGAAAGATGAAAAAGGGGTAAGCACATTCTGAATGCTGACTGTGTGTTGGTGCTGTGCTAAGTGATGCATGCACATTATCTCATCTAATCCTTACAGATGCTATGAGCACCTTACCAGCATGACCTGCATCATTACAGACATTTGGGGTCAGAGAGATGATTTTGCTCAGGTTTAGCTTCTGTTGGGTGTAAGAAATCCAAGGGCTTCCCAGGTAGCTCAGTGGTTAAGAATCTACCAGCCAATGCAGAAGACATGGGTTCGATCCTTGGGTCAAAAACATGCCCTGGTTAAAGAACTGACCACCGACTCCAGTATTCCTGCCTGGGAAATCCCGTGGACAGAGGAGCCTGGCGGGCTGCAGGCCCGGGAGCCTCAAGAGTCAGACATGACTGAGCAACTGAAAACAACAAACAAAAATAAGAAATGCAACCAGAATTACACCCTCAACCACCAGAGCCCTTGTCTTAGCTGCTACACTGTACTGCTTCCTATAAAGACTTAAAAGCCTGGTATCACAAACACAAAGAAAAACAGTGATTTCAAAAAGAAAGACACCATCCCAGGAACAATCGCTTACTCAGCACCAAGATCCTGATGTTCTAACAACATTCTCTATGAAAAGCAGTCAGGACTCTTTGGGGAAATGGTTGATCTGAGGAATGGGCAGGAAATATGTCAAAGGGACACAGAAAAGCAACTGAACAATTCCAACAGCCATAGTTTTAATAATTTGAGCAAAAAACAAACCAACAAAAATATCTGGTTGGCCAAAAAATTCATTCGGATTTTTCTATAAGATGTTATGGAAAAACCTGAACGAACTTTCGGCCAATCCAACAGTACTGGACTATGACTTCGAGTATAAACTAAATACCTGTAAGTCCATATTGGTATAAACAAACAAACAAATGAATAAGGGAGAAAAAACAAATCTAGGATGGAAGAAACCCAAATAAATTATGTAGATACTCACAACTCAAAGAAGTCAAGAGGTGGAGCAAACTCTCCACTCCTTAAGGGTGCCTCCACATCGTGACTTCTTCCAAAGACTACGGTGTACAGAAAGGGGAAGGAGAAGGGTGGCTGTGCAGCAGGGAAACATGACAAGCACTGTGTCAGCCGAGTAAGCGATCAAGGTTCACACCAATAATGCCAAGCCATGTTGACACCCTTGATTATGCTGTAATGAAAATGGACCTTTATCTCCGCAGTCTTTCTCTCAAAAACCTTTAACTGGACTTCCATTCGTTATAATGCATCAATATTGGCTCATTAATTGTAAAATCTGTACTAGATTAATGTAGGATATTAACAGTAGGGAAACTGAGTGATGGGTTTATGAGAACTCTATGCACTATTTCTGTAATTTTTCTGTAAATCTAAAACTGTTATAAAATTAAAAGGTTATTTTTTAGGGGCTTCCCCAGTGGCTAAGACTCTGTATTCCCAAAACTGGGGGTCTGAGTTCAATCCCTGGTCAGTGAACTAGGTCCCACATAGTACAACTAAGGATCCCACATGCCACTACTGAAAAAGATCCTACGTACCGCAACTAATACCCAGCACAGCCAAATAAATAAATAAGTCAAAATTTTCTATATATATGGCTATTTTTAAAAAGAGGGGACATATTAACTGTGTAAAAAGCTGATAACAACAACAACAAAAGACAAAACCAAGGGCAGTTTCAAAGAATTAATGGAGTCAAAAGCCAGATTACATCAGGTAGAAAAGTGAATAAAAGCTGAGAATGGGACTATAATAAGTGTATATAGCTTCTTCCAAGAAGTCTGATAAAGATGGGAGAATAAATCAGAGCCAGAAGTAGAGATTAAGCTGAATAAATTTTTGTTGTTGTTGTTTTTAACCACAGCATAATTCATACACACTAAAATTTATCTTTTAAAGTGTACAATTCAGTGGTTTCCAGTATATACACAAGACTGTATAACTACAACCACTATCTCCAGAACATTTTCATTACTTCAAAAAGAAATGGTAAAATTATCCTACAACTAGGTACATACCCTGAGAAAAACATAATTCAAAAGGACATATGTACTCCAATGTTCATTGCAACACTGTTTAAATAGTTAGGACATGGAAGCAACTAGATACCCACCGACAGATACATGGATAAAAAAGTAAAGTTGTATGTACACACATACACACACAGTGGACTATCACTCAGCTATCAGAAGGAATAAACCTGAGTCAGTTCCAGTGAGGCAGATGAAAGTAAAGCTCATTATACAGAGTGAAACTCAGAAAGAGAAAAACAAATATGATATATTAACGTGTATATATATATATGGAATCCAAAAAATACCAATAAACCTATTTACTCGCAGGAAAAGAAAAACAGACATAAAGAACAGACTTACGGACACAACAGAGGAAGGAGAGAGTGGGATGAATGGCTTGAGTAACACTGAAACATACACACCACCATATGCAAAACAGCCAGCCAGTGGGAAGTTTCTGTATAACACAGGGAGCTCAGTGCGGTGCTCTGTGACAGCCTAGAGGGGTGGGACAGGGTGCAGGGTTGGAGGGCGGCTCAAGAGGGAGGGGCCATATGTATACTTATGGCTGATTCATTTTGTTCTATGTCAGGAACCAACACAACACTGCAAAGCAACTATCCTCCAATTAAAAGAAATTTTTTAAAGTGATTACTTAAATTAAGTTGAATATGTTCATAAATAAGAAGATACAACACTATTAAGATGTCAATAAAACCAAAGTGATCCAGAGATTCAGTGCAATTTCTATAAAAAAACCTAACAGCCTTTTTCACAGAAATGGAAAATATAAACTTCAAATTCATGGGGAATTGCAAGAGATCCTACACAGCCAAAACAACCTCAGAGGAGGACTCACACTTTTTGAATTTGAACTTACTACAAAACTACAGTAATTTTCATATTATGGTACTGACATATGGACAGACATATAGACCAATGGAATAGAATAAAAAGCCCAGAAATAAATCCTCACATATACGACCAGTTAATTTTTTACAAGGGTGTTAATAAGATCATTCAATGGTCAAATGATAGTCTTTTCAACAAATGCTATTGGGAAAACTGGATATCAGTTTGATTCTAGTTATATCATATACAAAACTTAACTGAAAATGGATCAAAGATCTAAACTTAAAAGAGCTAAAATTATAAAATTCATAGAAGAAAATACTAGGGAAAATCTTCATGACACTGATTTGGCAATCATTTAATGGAAATTACAAAAAGCAGAGGCAACAACAACAACAAAATATATATTAACTGGACTTCATCAAATCAAAGAAGTTTTACACATCAAAGGATACTGTCAAGAAAGCAAAAAGATTACCTAATGAATGGGAGAAAATATCTGCAAATCATTTCTCCCATAAGGAATATCCAGAATGTATAAAAAATCCCTAGAACTCAACAACAAAACACAAATAATCCAGTTAAAAAATGGGCAAGTGTCTTCTTGAATAGAGATTCCTACACAGATACATGAATAGCAAATAAGCATATAAAAAAATGTTCAGTGTTACTAGTTGGAGAAGACTCTTGAGAGTCCCTTGGACTGCAAGGAGATCCAACCAGTCCATTCTGAAGGAGAGCCCTGGGATTTCTTTGGAAGGAATGATGCTGAAGCTGAAATTCCAGTACTTTGGCCACCTCATGTGAAGGGTTGACTCACTGGAAAAGACTCTGATGCTGGGAGGGATTGAGGGCAGGAGGAGAAGGGGACGAAGGAGGATAAGATGGCTGGAAGGCGTCACTGACTCGATGCACGTGAGTCTGAGTGACTCTGGGACAGGGAGGCCTGGCGTGCTGCAATTCGTGGGGTTGCAAAGAGTTGGACATGACTGAGCGACTGAACTGAACTGAACTAGTCATTAGGGAAATGCAAATCAAAACCACAATGAGAGATCACTTTACATACCCTTTACATACCCTTTACATACAGCTGCCTCTGATAAAAAATACACGTTTGCAAGGATGTGAAGAAACTGGAACCCTTGTACACTGTTGATGGGAATGTAAAATGGCATAGCTTCTGTGAAAATTGAAACGCCAATTCCCCAGAAAAATTAAAAATAATAGAATATATGACCCAGTAACTTTGCCTCTACGAATATATCCAGAAGACCCAAATGCAGGGTCTCAAAAAGATATTTCTACTCTCATGTTTATAGCAGCATCATTCACAATAGCTAAAATATAGAGGCAACCAACATGTCCATCGATAGGTGAGCAGGGAAGCAAAATGTGGTACATAGTTACAGTTATTTTAAGGAATAATACTCAGCCTTAAAAAGGAAGGAAATCCCTTGAGGACACTAAGCTGAGTATGCCAGTCACAAAAACACAAATATGGTGTAACTCTTCTTATATAAGGCAGGCAGAGTAGTGAAAATCATAGATACAGTTAGTAGGATGTTCCTTGCCAGAGGCTTAGAGGAGGAAGAAATGTTTAATGGGTGCAGAACTATAGTTTTGCAAGATGAAGAGTTATGGATATGAATGGTGATAATGGTGGCATAACACGAATGTACTTGAAATACCACCAAATCATACACTTAAAAATGGCTGAGGTGTTTTTATTTTATGTCTTGTTTATCTTACCACAATTTAGAAAACTGAGGAAAAAATGAGAAGCATTCAAGGTTTCAAGTACCGCTTTCACTGCTTGCTGATACTTCTAAATTCTTAAAATACTTTAGAGACCACTACAATTATTAAGCTGGACATTTTTATACTGAAACAGATTTCTTTAGCCTTCCGTCCACCTTAGACAAAGCCTTTGAGAAAGCTGATGTTTCTCTCCTAGCTATCTGCATTGTAATAGTAGATACTTTGTTTCTACCTTTGCATATGTACAATGGAAAAAATTCAAACATATGCAAAGGAAGAGAGAAAAGAACAATGAAACCTCATATACCCACTCCAGTACTCTTGCCTGTAAAATCCCATGGACGGAGAAACCTGGTACGCTGCAGTCCATGGGGTCCCTAGGAGTTGGGCACGACTGAGCGACTTCACTTTCACGCATTGGACAAGGAAATGACAACCCACTCCAGTATTCTTGCCTTGAGAATCTCAGGGACGGAGGAGCCTGGGGGGCTGCTGTCTATGGGGTCGCACAGAGTTGGACACAACTGAAGCGACTTAGCAGCAGCAGCAGCAGCATATAGCTATCATCCAGCTTAAACAATTAACCAACTCATATCCATCCACTTACTTTGCTCTTTGTTCCCCATTGGATTATTTTGAAGCCAGTCCCAAATATCATATCATTTCAACCATAAAGATTTCAGTATATTATTTCTCCTTACTAAAAGATATTGCTTAAAGATACTGACAGTGTCCTGCACAAGTTCTTGTACTGGTGCGTCAGATTTCGGATATACACATTCCTCCAGTAAACTATGTATTAGAAAAAGGAATTATATATATAATATATTCATTCATTCTACTGTATTCTTTACAAGTTAAATCACTGAAAGTAGGGTCTCTCAAAGCAAACACACACACACACACACACACGCCCTCTCCTGTTCCATCTTTCAGAGGTAACCGAGTTTTAAAACATAAAAATTATTTTGTCTATGACAACACAGTAATATTACATAATTATTATTATACGAAAAGTAATTCTTCATGTAGCTGCGTTTTTTATGAAACAAATGCAGTAAAACTAGCTTGATGCAGAAAAATTTTATTCAACTATCCTTACCTTTGGTTGGACTGAGATTCTGATCTATAAATCCTCTTAGCTCTGCATTTGTAGAATTCAAACCAACCTGAATAAAATAGTTTAAAAAAATTATAAGTAAGATTTTAAATAATATGTGATCATTTAATAAGCCGTTATTAATGACCTCCCACCAGAGGTCCATATCAAATATTATACATATTCACATAAAGATGAGTTAATTATATCAGATATAAAAACAGGGTTAAAATCCTGCCATACTGCTAGAAATGGGGAAAAAATATATAGCATTGTCCACATTAAGATAAAAGTTAATAAAAGAGCGTTACTTATGAGCAGAAGTGAGATCTACACATTTTACTAATGGTTTTTTTTCTTAAGCAAGTAATGTAGCAGTTGTGAAGCTGCCAAAACATATGCCAAAATTCCACCCTCACTGCTGGCCACCAACACGCCTCTCCTTTTTCTTTTTCTTCTACAAAAAGAAAAGAAAGGCGAAACTCTTGTTGGTGCTCTACTGTAAACAGAAAGCAAAGAAGGCAAAGACAGCCTTAATATATTCCACGCTTAAGACAATGGAATTGTTTAATCCAAGTATTACAATAACTTCAAAAGCATCAGTTTATACCTTTTTGTTATTATATAAAGGTTAACGGCAAAAACCTCAACTGAAACCACACATGCACAGTCCAGAGTTCACGGTTACTGGATTACTGTTACGTTTAAACACCTGCTCTTACTGCCTGCTCAACTTCTGCAGAGTGAAGTAGCAAACGAATTTGGAAACTTTTAAGCAGATGTACATCTGTGCCTTTGTAACCAACAGATTATACTCTGAAAGATAAAGGTCAATTCTAAATCAACCGTGGGTGTAATCTGGGTCTCATGGATGGAGAGGAGCTGTTTGTATTTAGAGCTTAGATAAATACTATTAAAATGTTTAAGTTCAAACTTCAAAAATATATTAATTTCTGTTTTCATAAACAAAGTTTAAAGGTCCAAAGAAAAAGTAAATCATTTGAGAGTAGAAGTTGGCGAAGAAAGGCATTTTAAAATATTAGCTATTCTTTCCTTATTTTATGTATTTAGAAAGGATCTCTCTATATAATGTGTCACAGATCAAGAGAAGAAAAGTAAACTCGTTTTGCATAAAATTTTTCATCAAACAAGATCCTGAAAAAAGTTTTCAATCTGGCTATTCAAACACTGTTGCCTAATGTAAGCAGTCATTGCCTATTGAGTAAAAGATGTCCAAAGCTTAAATGTTTGAGTCAAATGCTATTCCCTAAGAATACCACTATAATTTCACTGATTTTTAATGTCTCAAATTGATATAACCAAAAGAAAGCAGGATTCAAAGCGAGATGATCTGTGCTCAAAGTTTATCTGTACCGTTCATTCACAAGCAAGGTGTTCACGGAACACTGTCAGGGGAATGACAATACATACACATACAACAAACTCAGGCAGCTCTTTAGACAAAATTTAAAAACTATGTAAACATGTTTGTTAATGCAAAGCAGTATTCAAGTCTGAATCGTTAACTCAAAGGGCAACAGGCTTATTACTTTAACACTGACGTAGACAATTCATGAGAGACACAAGTGACCAGTGAGTATATAGATAATATATGTACAGTCTGATCTAACTAGCAATCAGAGAAATGAAGCAAATTACATACCATCTTTTGCGACTAGATTGGCAAAGATTAACAAGAAAATAAAGGGGAACTGGAACCTTCATGTACCAATGGTGAATATACAAATGGTGGTCTTTCTGAGATTCAATTTAGTAATATGAATCAAAGGTCTCCTAAAAAGTACAGACCCTTTGGGCAAGTAACTTTGTAAGACTTTTGTGTCACAGAAATAACCCAATGAGCCGACAAAAATAAAAAAGTTTAAAAAGGGGGAAGAAAATGAAAATAATAACCAATATTAGGAAACTGGCGTAAGGTCCATAGAAAAAGCCATTTTTTTTGATGTTACAGCCATTTAAAATGATGTTACAGAGTTATCAAGACAGGAGAAGATACTCATCACAGAGACTACACTAAACAACAGGTTACAAAACAATCTGGCCTCATTTTTATTAAAAAAAAAAAAAAAGTGTGCGTGTGTGTGTGTGTGTGTGTGTGTGTGTGTGCATGCATGTGTAGGACTTCCCTGTTGATCCAGTGGTTAAGACTCCATGCTTCCACTGCAAGGGGACTCGGGTTCAATTCTTGGTAGAGGAAGTTCTACATGTCACGTGGTACAGCCAAAAATAAATTGAAAAACTATATATATAGATTTTGGTTCATATATATATATATACGGGCTTCCTTGGTGGCTCAGAGGTTAAAGTGTCTGCCTGGAATGCAGGAGACCTGGGTTCGATCCCTGGGTCGGGAAGATCCCCTGGAGAAGGAAATGGCAATCCACTCCAGTACTCTTGCCTGGAGAATCCTATGGACGGAGGAGCCTGGTAGGCTACTAGTCCATGGGGTCACAAAGAGTCGGACACGACTGAGTGACTTCATTCATTCATTCATTCATTCATATATATATACACACACACACACACACATTTGTATATATGATCTCTAATCTAATCTCTAGACTAGATTCTTTACCTGTATTTTCTAATTTTTGTAATGAAGATCATGGCTTACGTATTTTTAAAAGATTCTTTGACAAGGTAAAAAATTATCTTTCACATTCTTTATTGTACACTAAGTGAACTTAAGAGAAAACATATCTCGATTTTTGGTCAAGAAGAGGATCAGTGGATACTTGGCTCGCTCGCTCAGTCACTCAGTTGTGTCCTATTCTTCTGCGACCCCAGGCACTCTAGCCCGCCAGGCTCCTCTCTTCATGGGATTTCCCAAGCAAGAATACTGGAGTGGGTTCCCATGTCCTCCTCCAGAGGATCTTCCCAATTGGCAGGTGGATGGATTCTTTTATCACTGAGCCACTGGGAAAGCCCCATCAGTGGATACTAGATACTACTTGATACTACTTTATTTTACCCCAGATATAAAGAATACATCGCCAGCTCTGCAGAAATTCCTTTTGCAAAGGGATCCATCCCACAATCCACACAGCTCTGGTGGGACTGTTCATCTTAGAGCCTCAACGGTGCTAAGATAGCCTGGGTGGCCCCAAGACCCATGGGGAGGCAGTAAACCATATATGGAACCCTA
Source organism: Madoqua kirkii (assembly GCA_006408675.1). NCBI lineage: Eukaryota > Metazoa > Chordata > Mammalia > Artiodactyla > Bovidae > Madoqua > Madoqua kirkii. The sequence continues at coordinate 2,884 of SJYC01093934.1, read as the reverse complement.
CTTCCTTCTCTACAATGACTTGTCTACGAATGTGGGCCAAATAGGGTCAACAAAAGCTCCTCCATGGAATCTGAAACATAAAAGCTAAAAAAAAAACTTCCTCTCTTCTGAGATTGACGTTAGGACACCAGTGCAGGCTATTCTGCCACCAGACAGAGCCAAAAGCTGGAAAAAGGAGACAGAGCTCAGATGCTCCTCATTTGATCCCCTGAAAGCAGTTGTATTTGAAGCCAGAGGACTCCAGACTTTTCAGTTGTGCCAATCAAAAAATGCCACTCTTTGCCCTAAGCTATTTTGAAAAGGGTTTCTAACACCTACAACCATAAAGGACCTAGAATGGCACTGAAATAAGGCAAAAGTAACTCTTCACAAGAAACTGTTCTCATAAGAGAAAAGCAAAATGAGAAATAGAAAATAAGGATGTAAATACTGACACATAATTTTTTCACATACATTTATTAATGCTCCCATAAAACCAGGGCACTCTCTTCCAGATCTAAGAGTCATTTTTCAGTGGCATATGATACAATTATCACTCCTTCGGTCTTGAAACACTGTCTTTACTTGGCTTCCACATCATCAGTGTAATGCTTTCCTTCCTTTCTGTCCATTTCTCCTGTCCTTTGCTGCCTCTCTTCCTGAACAGTTGCTAGAGAATCCCTGTATTCAGAACTTGGTCCTAATGGATTCTCTACCCAAGCATGAACTATATAATCACATGGAGTCCCCTCCACTTTAAAATAATCTAATATGAAATGACTCCAAAATTTCTATAACCAGCCCCAAGCTTTCCCTACAGCTCCAGAGTCATTATTTATCATTAACTGGCTAGCCAATTTCTCCACCTGGATGTTTTCAGGTCTCTCAACTTTAATATGTTCAAAACAATTTTTGAGTTTGCCACAAAATCCTGTACTTCCCCAAGAGATCCTCTTCTCACAAAACCGCAAAACCACATACCCAGTTACACAAGCCAAATGCTGAGAAATCTTTAACTTCTTCCCTGTCCCCATGTCCTAATTACTCAATGAGTCTTGCTAGCTGTTCCTTCTATACATCCTAGATTCAGCCACTTTTCCCCACCTCCAGTATCATCACCCTAGCCTAGTTACCATATTCTGTTGTCTGAACTACTGGGACAAGTACTCAATGAGTCCCTCATGTATACTATGGCCCTCTTCAGTCAATTCACCCAGTAGCCAGAATAAACTTTAAAATGCTAAGTGAGGTCTTGAAATCATCCTCAAAAACTCCATTAGCTCCCCACTGACATTTAAAATATGTACTACTCAGAACTTCCCTGGTGATCCAGTGGTTAAGAACCTACCTTCCAATGCAAGAGACACAGGTTCAACCCCTGGTCCGGGAACTAAGATCCCACATGCCATGGAGCAACAAAGCCTGTTCTCCGCAACTACTGAGGCCCCAAGCCACACACAATAAAGACCCAAGCACAGTCAAACAACAAATAAATTAATTAAACTAAATAAAACACATACTGCTCACCCCCATTTTCAAGGCTCCCCATGATCTGGCATCTGCTCCCTGGCTTCACCTCCTACCACTTGTATGGCTGAGTTACTCTGTTCTACCTTGTCAATTGGTCATGGGCTCTTCTCTGATCAATAGCACTTTCTCTTGCCTCTACCTGGAATGCTCTTTCCCTAGATATTCACATGGCTGACTCCTTCCTCCTATATTGAGACTAAAGAGCATCTGTCTGTCTAAATGCCATTTTCTTAAAAAGGATGCTTCTGAATACCTTGTTGAAAGAGACCTCCACATTGCTATGCTTTCTCTCCTCTTAACCTGTTTTATTGTTCTTCACAACAGGTATCATTAACATTACATATATATCATCTCCTCTCACTACACTATAAATCCCAGGAAGGTAGTCTGGAACAGTGCTGAACATATTTATTTGCTGCAGAAAGATGAGGAGGGGAGAGATGAAAACAAACTGTTCATGGTGTCGTAAACTGATATGATCCTCCTAGTGAGTATCTCAACAAATATATTAAAAGCCCATAAAAATGTGCTTATCTATTTCAGAATGGCTAGTGAGCTTTATCAGACATTCAGTTCAGTTCAGTTCAGTCGCTCAGTTGTGTCCAACTCTTTGTGACTCCATGAATCGCAGCATACCAGGTCTCCCTGTCCATAACCAGCTCCTGGAGTTTACCCAAACTCATGTCCATCGAGTCAGTGATACCATCCAGCCATCTCATTCTCGGTCGTCCCCTTTTCCTCCAGCCCCCAATGCCTCCCAGCATCAGAGTCTTTTCCAATAAGTCAACTTTTCACATGAGTAGTCAAAGTATTGGAGTTTCAGCTTTAGCATCAGTCCTTCCAAAGAACACCCAGGACTGATCCCCTTTAGAATGGACTGGTCGGATCTCCTTGCAGTCCAAGGGACTCTCATGAGTCTTCTCCAACACCATAATTCAAAAGCATTAATTCTTTGGCACTCAGCTTTCTTAACAGTCCAACTTTCACAACCATACATGACCACTGGAATAGCCATAGCCTTGACTAGATGGACCTTTGTTGGCAAAGTAATGTTTAAAAGCAAAATATTCTGCTTTTGAACATGCTATCTAGGTTGGTCATAACTTTCCTTCCAAGGAGTAAGTCTCTTTTAATTTCATGGCTACAATCACCATCTGCAGTGATTGTGGAGCCCCCAAAAACAAAGTCTGACACTGTTTCCACTGTTTCCCCATCGTTTTCCCATGAAGTGATGGGACCGGATGCCATGATCTTTGTTTTCTGAATGTTGAGCTTTAAGCCAACTTTTTCGCTCTCCTCCTTCATTTCCAAAAGGCTTTTTAGTTCCTCTTTACTTTCTGCCATAAGGGTGGTATCATCTGCATATCTGAGGTTA
>SJYC01093933.1:0-29529 GCA_006408675.1 Madoqua kirkii | reverse complement strand
TTTGGCTGCAAAGAATATAATCAATCTGATTTTGCTGTTGACCATCTGGTGATGTCCATGTGTAGAGTCTTCTTTTGTGTTGTTCTAAGAGGGTATTTGCTATAACCAGTGAGTCCTATTGGCAAAACCCTATTTTGCCCTGTTTCATTCCGTATTCCAAGGCCAAATTTGCCTATTACCCCAGGTGTTTCTTGACTTCCTACTTTTGCATTCCAGTCCCCTATAATGAAAAAGACATCTTTTTGGGGTGTTAGTTCTAAAAGGTCTTATAGGTCTTCATAAAACCGTTCCACTTCAGCTTCTTCGGCATTACTGGTTGGGGCATAGACTTGGATTACTGTGGTACTGAATGGTTACTATGAATTACTGTGATATTGAATGGTTACTGTAAATTACTGTGATATTGAATCAGATATTCAGTCTACTTCAATTCTTTCCCTCTTAGTTCTGTCCTGTCTGAGGCCTAACCTCCCCATGTCCCCAGTCCCAGGGGATCAGGAGAGGGTCAGCTCGTCAAACAGCCCTCTCCCCCAGAGATGCTGGAGCAGGAAGAGAAATGAACAGCATACTCTTTGATGACAACCAAATACACAAACAAAATAATGGGAGAATAGTTACCACTGGTTCAAATGCTTGTTTACTTTAAGGAAACAACTTTTAATACAGCAAACTGTACGTATGGCTAGGAAGATTTAAAGGACCTCTTTAAGCCAAAATATACTTGTTAGTTGAATGATAGTCATCCTTCTTGCTCAGGATAACTTTCACATTCTCTTTTTCCTGGAAGAGAGAAAAACAAGAAAAATCCCAATACACAGACTAAAACTTTGCTCTTCTTTCCCCCAAACAGCAACTAAACAAATAGATATAAGAGCCACAAATAGACACAAAATTAAGGAAGGTGACACTTGATAATTTATCCTATAAAAATTAATTATATGATAACAAAGCAAAGTCTGTATCTGCTGACAACTACCAGTGTGTGCTAAAAGCCAGATCAATAACTGGAAAGTAGAAGTTAGTAATCAGAGTGGGTGTTCTTATTTTTTTGATGCTCTTTAGCAGAGTCGGATGAGCGACTGAACTGAACTGAACTGAGCTGTATAATGGATAGTATCTAGAAATATCTGTCTGGTTCACAAGATCTTTTTCCACAATAACACTTGTCTCTCTGGTCATAACTAACCAAACTGTTAGTGAATATCAGCTATAGGGCTGTGCCAGAGGTCCTCCCCAAAGAGTTTGAAGTTAGAGCTGAAATAAGCAGCAGGATCTGACAACACAATAACACTTGTCTCTCTGGTCATAACTAACCAAACTGTTAGTGAATATCAGCTATAGGGCTGTGCCAGAGGTCCTCCCCAAAGAGTTTGAAGTTAGAGCTGAAATAAGCAGACAGGATCTGACAGGCTACTTGCCTCCCTTTCTTCATACTTTCTCTTTCTCTCTCTCTCTCTCTCTCTCTCTCTCTCTCTCTCTCTCTCTCAACAGGCTGGTACCGTAACAAGTAGATTGAGATGCTGACTGTGAACTCAGGAAGATGCTTTGCAGACAGACACAGAGTAATGAAGCTAATGCACAGAAATACACAGAAATGACTGCTTCAATTCCTGGCAGATTTCAAGTTTCTGGACCCAGATCTTTCTGCGGGTCTGCTCAATTTCTACGCTTGAATTCCTTGAGACATCCCTTTAGCCTTAAAATAAATTCCCTTTTGGTTTAAGATAGCCCAAGCTGGTTTCTGCTACCTGCAATCAGAGTCCAAACTAATAATCTGGGTATAGAAATTATAATAAGTTATTTCCACAAATGTTGTAGTATTTATTTTCTGGCAGAATCCTTCCCCATAACTGGAAACAAATCCATTGGAATAATAACAATATAACTTGAAAGGAAGTAGATTCAGAAATGACAGTCTTAAACAAAAGAAGAAAAAAGAATAACTTCCCCAAAACAACTGAAGTCGGGAAGCGCCTCAAGGAGGACAGCAGGCTGCTTCTGAACAACATCTGACTGTACACATTTTTAAGGGTAAGTCAAAAGAAAAAAACTGAGCCAAAGAAAACAGTGATTTTCTCAATAATGCCAAGTAACTCTCCAGCAAGCACCAAAGCAAATTTATTAACAGTACACAAAACAAGAGTGGGGTGGGAACATTTCTGGAGACAGCAATTTTGCAGCTGTTGAGTCGGAGCAACCTGGCAGCGGTTTGCAACAAGGCTACCGTGGTTGTGAGAGAAGAGCTTCAACAGCATTCGAGTTCACAGGCTCTTTCTTTCCAGAAACAAACACAGGTAATACACTGATGCCGGTAAACCAAACTTGATTAGTCAAAATGGTGAAGACAATGTGCACGGAACAAGTATAGCTTATTTTAAATACTTACATTTAAAAATTCACAAATACTTACATTTTTTGCCGTCATGTCAAACTGCATTCAATTTAAAATTCTGTAAAGCCATTAAAAAACAAATAAAAAAACTTCGTCTTCAATAATTCTTTAAAAGAATATCCTGTTAAAGGGAAAAAGAGGGAACAGTAATGTAATAGTCATCATAATAACAAGCAACATTTATGTCATAATTACTATGTGATATTCATTGTTTTTTAACTACCTAAATTAATCCTCACAATACTACTAGATGTGGACCATTCTAACTGTCATTATCCAGATAAAACTTGCAATTTTGAGATGTTAAATAATTCAACCAAACCAATTCAGCTAAGAAGTGACAGAGCCTGGACTTTGAAATACTATACTATGCTGGTGTAGATAATCCACTGAAAGCAACACCAGGGATTCTGGGAGAAATAGCCAATTCCAGCAATGGGGCAGGAAATGCATGAGATAAACCTAGAACACTTTGAGTATCTAACGTAAGGAATGACAGAGACATATTAAAAGTATACAAGAAACAGCTTAGAAAGTCCACAACATAAAGGGACAACTTATGCCAGTTTAAAGGGGCAATTAAGCACCGAACTACATACTAATAACAATAGACTGTAACAGATGCTAAACCCAATGAATAAAATAATAATCCAGGAGTTCACATTTATAGAAACAAATAACAAGGAAGGGAAACGTCTTCTTTGCAATACAATTCCAACTGATGTGTACAAAGAAATGAAGCAGCTAGAAAACCACTAATCTGTAAACACTGTGATATTAATGGATTAGATAAGAATCATCAAAAGATGCTAAAATGATTAAATGAAATTTGGTGAGAAAAAGGATATTTATACAGTCTTGAAATATTGCCCTACAAGATACCTCTTACATCAAATTTTACAGTGAAGAAACCTGGCACATACCATACAGCCAAGGAGACGAAAGCTACCTATGACCAATAACAGAATAAACCAACATCATGCATCTCCCCAGGTGCACTGGGATGGACACAGCATCATCTAAATCTAACCATGAGGCAACGAGGCTGACACGCAAATTAAGAGACTTTCTATGAAACAATGAGTTCTTAAAAATATTAGCTTATCATGAAAAACAGGACAGCTAAAGAAACATTGCAGATTTAAGACTAAAGTCATATGAAAATTACGTTTAATGATGATCCTGGACTGGGCTTTGAATCTCAAAAAATAACTGCTATGAAGACCATTACTGGGGCAACTAGAGAAAGCGAAACATGGTCTGCAGACTCGGCAACTGTACTGTTTCATTTCCTGCTTCTGATCAGAGGATTGTGTTCTGGTTTGTTTTTTGGTTTTTTTTTAAAGTGAATGGGCTTCCCTTGTGTCTCAGACAGGAAAGAATACGCCTGCAATGCAGGAAACCCACGTTTGACCCCTGAGTTGGGAAGATCCTCTGGAGAAGGGAATAGCTAGCTACCCATTCCAGTATTCTTGTATGGAGAACCTCATGGACAGAGGAGTCTGGCGGGCTACAGTTCATGGAGTAGCAAAGAGTTGGACACAACCAAGTGATTACACTTTCACTTCTTCACTTTCCTCAACCTTAAGAAAAAATATACCAAAATATTTACTAGTGAAAGGACATGCAGAAGAAACATACTTTCAAATGATTAGTAAATATATATAATTTGTATATACAGAGAAAGTAGGAGTGATAAAGCACCTGTGGCAAAATGTTGACAAACTAGTGATTCTAGGTCAGGGGTATTCAAAAGATCTTTGTGTATTTCTGAAACTTTTCTCTTATTTTAAAATTATTTCAAAATTAAAACTTTAATAGGACATTCAAAGGGAAGAATAAAACTTAACTTTAAAAAGACAGTAAATAATAAGGACTTAAAGCAATGGAGGCTCCAAATATCTGCCTCACATGCTAGAATTTGAATCTACAAGTAAAACTGTGGAGCAAGGGGTGGTAAGGAAATATTTTACCTTTCACTAAAACAGTGTGATTTTTCAATGATAAAGAAAACATACGTTTAAAAGCCCAAGTAAGACCTGAAGTACAGCTGTGATTTTTGCTTTCCCACTGCAGCAGCAGATTTGATCACATCTACCATGAGTGGAAACAGTATCAGACTTTATATTTTTGGGCTCTAAAATCACTGCAGATGGTGACTGCAGCCATGGAATTAAAAGACGCTTACTCCTTGGAAGAAAAGTTATGACCAACCTAGACAGTATATTCAAAAGCAGAGACATCACTTTGCCAACTAAGGTCCATTTAGTCAAGGCTATGGTTTTTCCTGTGGTCATGTATGGATGTGAGAGTTGGACTGTGAAGAAGGCTGAGCACCGAAGAATTAATGCTTTTGAACTGTGGTGTTGGAGAAGACTCTTGAGAGTCCCTTGGACTGCAAGGAGATCCAACCAGTCCATTCTGAAGGAGATCAGCCTTGGGATTTCTTTGGAAGGAATGATGCTAAGGCTGAAACTCCTGTACTTTGGCTACCTCATGCGAAGAGTTGACTCATTGGAAAAGACTCTGATGCTGGGAGGGATTGGGGGCAGGAAGAGAAGAGGACGACAGAGGTTGAGATGGCTGGATGGCATCAATGATTCGATGAACGTGAGTCTGAGTGAACTCCGGGAAATGGAGATGAACAGGGAGGCCTGGCGTGCTGCGATTCATGGGGTCGTGAAGAGTCGGACACGACTGAGTGACTGAACTGAACTGAACCATGAGTGAATATGAAAATCAAGTTCCTACACTGGAACTGTTTCACTTTTATCAATTATCTGTTATATACTCATCAGTCTTACAAATATGAGATAAATGTTCCTGAAATTCCATCTCATTCACCAAACCAGCAATACGCCCAACTAAACTTCTACCCTCTGTCTCCCTCCCAGATGGGCTGGCCATGACATAATTCTGTCCAGTGAAATATAAGCAGTCACTGTTAGGCTGGGCTACCAGATTCAGCTAAATGCCCTTTCCCCCCTGTTCCCCCATTTCTTCATTTTCAGAGTGTTGCTGTAATGGTTACAGCTCCTTGTCTCTGAGCATCTGCTTCCTTATTATACTCAGTGTTCCATTCAGGATTATATTTCCTAAGGACTGGGTTAGTGAGTGGCACTGTTACTCATGCAAACAATAAGAAATTAACAAGGTTTTATTATTTCAACACACAAGAGGTGACAAATAAAAACACACCTTAGCTACAGTAACTGAGGTTAATAAGACAAAACATAATTTTGTTTAGTATTCCCTTTGCATCTTCTCGCCAGAGGTAAGCACAAACGTAACTTCTAAATATTACCTAAATGATAAATGTTTGAAATAGAGCCAAAGTATATGAGTATCTTAAGCACATCTATATTAAATCATTGTACTTCAATCTCTTCATCTACAAAAGAGTAGTAGCACAATACATCTACTTAATTAAATGAGTCAAGACATGGAAAATAATTTGGACACTGCCTAGCAAAAGCACTCATTAATGTTAAGGAAAAAATGGCTCACTGACTTCTCATGACAAATTAAGGTTTCTTCCTCCAAAATAAATAATACATAATTCACACATAGTATAAGTGATAAAGACCACAACATAAATCCAATTTCAAAGTGGGGGGGGGCATTTAATTGTGGTTAAAAAAAAAACTCATCTAAAATTAAGAGTCGGCAATAACTTCATTAATTTATCTACCTAGTCAACATTTACTGAACACACACTATGAGCAAAATACTAATCCAAACACTAGAGAGCTTCTAATAGGTGAAACAGTAAGCATAAACCTTGAAGTGTAATTTAAATTATATAAAATTACATTAAGATAAATGTTACAAAAAGACATGAGACTATGACAGAGATCTTTATTCAATTAAAAATGAAGAAGTATGCTATGCTGGCTTTGAATGACAGCCTATAATCTTTCAATTTAAAAATATACATTTCTAAGTATCTTTAAAGCTTTTTGTCTTTTTTCTACACTGTCTTTAATCTAAATGCTATTTGCAACATATGACTTAAATCAAGGGCCTAGAAAGTAAATCAACCAAGCACGAATGTTTCAACAAACAGCTACCTTGGCAGAACTGGCGATTGTCAAAGATTAAACCAGTCATGTGCACTGATGCATTACGTTTCATCCAGACTCAACAATTGTACACTTCTTCCTGTCACCATGTTCTTCTGTTGGTTAAAAAAATAAGTCGGATTTCTTCTTCCAGCTTCATGAGCACATTATGTCAAGCTCAAAAAGTCAATCTCAGTGACCTCACCATCTGCCATGATCTCTTGTCAGACTCAGACAATGCAAGTCCACAGATGGTCTCAAAAAGGAAGCCCCTTTCCTTTCCAATCAAAACTTAGCAGCTGTGGGCACAAAGCCTTTTAAATTGGTACAACATTAATCAAAATATAAGGAGGAAAGCAAAAATAATTATGAATACATTTACTGAACTAACGTCTCTTGAATCGAGATCTGCAAACTTTCTAACACTGCTGAAAAGGATGTTCCTAAAAATTAAAGTTTCAGCAAAACTAACTGAAACAGAAGACAGAGCATACTTAAATGGAAGATAGTAGTAATTTTAAATATATGCTCATGTTTCAAAGTTTGGAAAATATATACAACAGTAAAACAGGTAACAAATAGCAGTTATAATTCCATCTCTGAAATGCAACCACAGAGTTGCTTTTGATATAACTTTCTTCAGTATTCTTTTTGCACTTTAACTTTTGATAAAGGAGATTAATTAGAAGATATTTTCATAGGAAGTGACAGTATACACCTTTTTTCTTAGGTGAGGAGCATATCTATCTAAGTGATTCACATATATTCTCTCATTCAGTTCATACTGCAACTCTATCAGATAAATGTTAGTACTGTTCACATTTTACAAATGACAAAACTAAGCTTTAAAAAGCCGAATTAATTTGCCCAGTTAACCAGCTGTGCAAATGGCAATGCCAGAATATCAATCCAGGATCTCAGCCCAGTGGACATATTTTAAACTACTATGCTACTTTATAAAATATATTTTACCTTGAAAACATGACAAAATAAATAATCATTATCACAATAAATCCATATATAGAAGAATAACTTACTTTACCAAAATAATTCTTTTCATACAGGATAAATCATATACCATTGGGTCAAGTTTTTCCCCTTTTTTAAAGGTTCTATTTCTAAATTTTAATATGAAATCTAGTTCTTTATTTTTCTGATTAGGTAGTAAGCTTCCTCCCTTTTTACAGCCACAGAATATTCCTTTACATTGTTTACACCGTAACTTACACCACCAGTCCTTGCTGGTGGATGATCAGATCTCCTACACTTCTATACTGGTGACAGTAATCACACTGTAATGACTGACTCAGTGCTCAGTGTCTCCTCTGCTCTCTGATCACTTCATCAGCTCTGTGCTGAGCCACTTCCCCACACCCTTCTCTCATCCACGTCCACCGGCCTTCCTGTCTGTTTCTCAAAGGCACGCTCCTCCTGTCCCTGAGCCTCTGCCTGCTGTTCCCTCTGCCTGGAGTTTTTCCCAGGCATTAAGTCTCCTTCCTTCAGATCTCTCTCAAATGTCACTTTCTCTGGGCAACTGTATTCTCCCACTATAGAGACTAGGTTAGGGGTCTCTACTTAATAATGCTCTCCTACTTTCTCCTTCCCAAGGACACATCTGGTTGTCATTATCTATTTATTTGTGTGATAATCAATTGCGGGCCATCTCTACAACTAACGGGTGAATCACATGAGGGCAGGAACCCGCTGTCTTTTCACTTATCATACAGCCAGTGTCTGACACTTGGTTGGAACCCAAGAAATATTTGTTTTGTGTTTGCTTTTTAAGTAATATTCTACCCAGTGCTCTGTGGTGATCTAAATGGGAATGAAATCTAAAAAAGAGGGGAGATATATAGATATACAAACACGTATACACACACACACACACACACACACACACACACACACATATGGCTGACTCACTTTGCTGTACAGCAGAAAACACCAACATTGTAAAGCAACTACACACCAATAAAAATTAACAATAAAAGAATCATAAGTTTCAAAAAAGTAACAGTCATTAAATTATGTACTAGATATTTTATTTATTTTTATGCCAATAAAAATACAATAATCTCATTTAATATGATTTGGCAGCAGCAAATGAGCAGACACAGACACTGAGCACGTTCACACACTCACAAGAGCAGAACGCTGGGTGCCACTTTCCTATCATGAAGTGTTTGGGGGGTTCGCATTATACCTGTGTTCATTAATTCCAAAAAATGCTATGGGAAAAGTTTTTATAATAGAATATATTTAATTCCACTGATGTTGAAGGTGAAAAGAACAGTAGCCAAGGGGGAAATTTTAAAAGAATTATTTACTAAAAGCTGCTCTTCTAAGGAGCCATCAACACCTTACACTTAAAAAAAAAAGATAACTGCTTTTATGTTCATTATTCACTTTTTAAACTGGGGTACAGCTGCTTTACAATGTTGTGTTAGTCTCCTCTGCACAACAAAGTGAATCAGCTATATGTACACACACACCTTTCCCTCTTGGACCTCCTTCACAACCCGCATCATTGCTCTTTATTTTTAATTGAAAAAAAAAAAAAAAAAAAATTCTGTCTGGGTGTACATAAGCTTTTACCCAGGTCTCTCCACAATGGCAAAAACTGGTGAACACTACAAGCAATCAGTAACAACTTTTAACAGCTTCTACATATGTGTGAGGATATACTGAATAGTGTTATCTGAGCAGTACTTATTTGGTTCACTTATTCATCAAATACTGACAGCTTGCTGCAGGTCAAACAGTAGGCTGAGCATTAAAGATGCTTCCAGAAACAATGACAGTCTCTGCCTTCATGGAGCCTACATTTTGACTCTAAAGGCACACATTCAGCAATGAACTCCCCAGTTAACTATGTAATGACAATACAAGATAAGCAGTGCTACAGAAACAAAGATACAAAGGAAGCATGTACACTAAGGGTCTGGAACTCTAGTGGTTTTAGAGAAGAGTCCTCTGCGCAAGTTTGAACTAAGTTCAACAGACAAATGGAACTAACCAATGGCAGAGAAGGGGACTCACAGCCAGAGGGTGCAAACATTACAGGAAATGCTCAGAGGAAGAAAAACACAGGGCTACTTCGAGGAGCTGAAGGAAGACCTATGTACCTGAAAACAAAGGGCAAGACGGAACAAGATGGAGAGAGATCGCTGGAAGCGCAATCATGCAGGATATTACTTTTTCTTTTCTTTTTAATTAAATTAGTGGGAAGCCAGACTTCCATGGTGGTTAAGGACTCACCTGCCAATACTGGGGACACAGGGTCAACCCCTGGTCTGGGAGGGTCCCAAATCCTGCAGAGCAACTAAGCATGTGTTCTGCAATGAGAAGCCACCGCGGTGAAAAGCCTGTGCCCTAGAACTAAAGAGCAGCCCCCGCTCACAGCAACCGGAGAAAGGCAAGCTGAGCAACAAAGACCCAGTGCAGCCTAAAATAGAGAAACACCAACAGAAATCAGTGGAAGCCTTGGAAAAATTCTAAGAGCCAAAACATCTGAACCAGGGATATTAAGTTACATTTACTAAAGTTTAAGTAAAAATTATGTGCTTTCTAATTTTATAAACTGGCAATATCACATATGATCATCTGTAATTCTTTGGAAACCCAAATACTCATTTCTTGACTACACCTGTTAAGTATATACTCATCATCCACCAATTATCTAACAAGCACCTTATTCTGCTGGAATAAAACTCAAAGTTCAGAAAGAAGCGAAAAAAAAAAAGTCACAGCTCTCAAATTAGCTTTTACGAACCTAGCAGGACATAGGCCTTGCTTCACCTGCTTGATTTTATTTAACAAAAATTCTTACGAAATTTGCTTATCTCAATTTTCAGGCTTCAAGCCAACTATACTCAGTAGAAAGGATGTGCGTAACAGAGACAAATGGGCTAAGCCTATACACAAATACATTAAGTGACAGCTGGCAGATTAATAGTAATGAAAAGTGGACATACTATTACATTTTGACAAGTAGATTCACTGAAACAGAATCCCTTCCTCATTCCCTGGCAAAACTGAATTAATGATATGTTCTTATACAAGCTTCTACAATAAAACCAAAGGGATATTTTGTTTCACATATTTTCACAAGTAACATTTATTATTTGTTCTTAATTACCGAAAACAAAAGTCTAAGAAAACTTATTTCTGCCCTGTCCAAAGAAGCAACATCAGAGATTACCCAAATTTAGAACAACATCACGTTTCAAGATCCTGCCAAAAATCTAACAGAAAGGCTCTTTAATCAAGTGGTGTACTAGCCAAATTTTAACCCATTATTCAGTTTATGCACAATGACTGCATGGATTAGATCCGTGTTACCAATATGCTCTTTAGCAAAGCCTTGTTTCCAGATAACTGTAGCTTCAGATAAGTAATACACAATAGGCTAGATAAGGTTTTAAAACATCATTTGGGAATTCATGTAATTTACAGCATTGCACAAAAAAACTACATCAGCAAAAATGTTCAACTCACCCAAGAGACCTAAGAAAAATGGGGCCCCCAAAAGAGAAGCAACTGGTGAAGAAAACAGCAGTTTCTAAACTCCCCCCCCTTTTTTTAGTTTTTCTTACATGTATTTGTGCTGATTCCCCTAAAAAACACAATGCTTTTTTCTAAGTGTTTACCAATCCCATTTTACTTTATCTTTTGGCCATGACACAGCATGATCTTAGTTTCTCAACCTACTGGCATTAGGGTGAGTCCTAACCCAATATGACTCTTGTTCTTAAAAGATAAAAGATACAAAAGGAAGTTGGCCAGATGAAGAGAGCGGTAAAGACTGGATGCACGCTGCCACAGTTGAGAAATGCAGGGATACCAGAAGCTGAAAAAGGCAAGGAAGGCTCCTTCCTTTGGCATCAGAGGGAGGGTGGTCCTGCCAACTCCTCAACTCAGGCATCTAGTGTGCAGAACAGTGAGAGAATCAATTCCTGTTGCTATAAGCCACCCAGCATGTGGCACTTTGTTATGGCAGCCCTAAAAAGCTAATATAATAGGTTTTACACATTTACTGTTGTGGTCATTCCTAGAGTTTGTTTGGTTGGTTTTAGGGATTTTGTAATCTGATTTTTATTCTGGCTGTCCGTATCATCCAAGCTTTTTGTACATATGGATTTCTTCTGACTAATTTTATATAGCACCATATAACTGAATTTTCTTAAAAAAAAAAATTCTTTTTTTTCGTTGGCTACACCCAGCTGTTAGTTGCAGTATGTGGGATCTAGTTCCCTGACCAGGAATCAAACCCCAACTCCCTGCACTGGGAGCACAGAGGACCCCATGCAGAACCCCTGCATTAACCATTGGATCACTAGGAAAGTCCTTCAATTCTCTTTTTGTCTGTAGTAGTTTTTCAGTTGACTCTTCTGGGTTTTCCAGATATAGAACCATATGAAAATAGGGACTGTTTCAAGTCTGCACAACAACAAATAAGCCATCGCTCTCTCAAAGTAGAAATCTCCCCCTTGATTTCCCACACAGATATAAAATAAACAAGGAGAATAAATAAAACCACAACAGAACCCATGCCTCAACCTTACCATTACCTGAAGACAGAGATCACAAAAACATTCAAAAGTACATTATGAGAAATGCTGGACTGGAAGAAACACAAGCTGGAATCAAGATTGCTGGGAGAAGTATTAATAATCTCAGATATGCAGATGACACCACCTTTATGGCAGAAAGTGAAGAGGAGCTAAAGAGCCTCTTGATGAAGGTTAAAGAGGAGAGTGAAAAAGTTAGCTTAAAGCTGAACATTCAAAAAACGAAGATCATGGCATCCAGTCCCATCACTTCATGGGAAATAGATGGCAAAACAGTGGGAGCAGTGTCAGACTTTATTTTGGGGGGCTCCAAAATCACTGCAGATGGTGACTGCAGCCATGAAATTAAAAGACGTTTACTCCTTGGAAGAAAAGTTATAACCAACCTAGTTGGCATATTCAAAAGCAGAGACATTACTTTGCTGACTAAGGTCCGTCTAGTCAAGGCTATGGTTTTTCCTGTGGTCATGTATGGATATGAGAGTCGGACTGTGAAGAAGGCTGAGTGCCGAAGAATTGATGCTTTTGAACTGTGGTGTTGGAGAAGACTCTTGAGAGTCCCTTGGACTGCAAGGAGATCCAGCCAGTCCATTCTGAAGATCAGTCCTGGGTGTTCTTTGGAAGGAATGATGCTAAAGCTGAAGCTCCAGTACTTTGGCCACCTCATGGGAAGAGTTTACTCATTGGAAAAGACTCTGATGCTGGGAGGGATTGGGGGCAGGAGAAGAAGGGGACGACAGAGGATGAGATGGCTGCATGGCATCACCAACTCAATGGACGTGAGTCTGAGTGAACTCCGGGAGTTGGTGATGGACAGGGAGGCCTGGCGTGCTGCGATTCATGGGGTCACAAAGAGTCAGACATGACTGAGTAACTGACCTGAACTGAACTGAGAAGGAAAAAAGAAATAAATTCCATAAGAAATCCAACTGCCTACCTTCTACAAGCCTGTGGATGCAGAGAGTGAGTTAGCAGGTGAAAAAGAATCCACGAAAAACAGCATACTCGACCAGCGGACTTAGAGGAAAGACAAACAAAATGACCCCAAGGAAGAGTAAAGCAATAAAAGCAAGCACAGTGAACACAAGTCAGGACGTGATAGTTCACAGCCCTAGTGATGTGGATTATCTAGAAACTTCTGGATCAACTGTGGCATCCTCTGAGAAACCGCTTCCGGAGGAGTATTAGGTATACAGACGCAAGAGAAGAGATGGTATCTCTTGGAGACAAAGAAATGAGTGGAAAGATGGGAGTAAGAGGCAGGACATCAAGGACCCTGCAGAAAGGACATGGAAACAACACATACCAAGCCTTTGTCTACCCTTCTTCCTGATCAACACCCCAAGTTCCTAAAAGATACTGAGAAGGAAAGGGGAGAATGACAATAGAACTCTCAAACAAGGAACTCTATCCACAAAATGAAGATACCAAAACTCACAAAGTGCTAGAAAAAGTCAGAAAAACACAAATGAAAGCTTTCGTGTTGATGGTTTTCTCCCTACATTTCAACTATGAAGTAGGAAAAAATTGTAACATCCATCTACTTTTGAATTCAGTTCAGTTCAGTCATTCAGTTGTGTCCAACTCTTTGCAAACCCATGGACTGCTGCACACCAGGCTTTCCTGTCTGTCACCAACTCCCAGAGCTTGCTCAAACTCATCCCTTGAGTAAGTGATGCCATTCAACCATCTCATCCTCTGTCGTCCCTTTCTCCTCCTGCCTTTAATCTTTCCCAGCACCAGGGACTTTTCCAAGGAGTCAGCTCTTTGCATCAGGTGGCCAAAGTAGTGGAGTTCCAGCTTCAGCATCAGTCCTGCCAGTGAATATTCAGGACTGATTTCCTTTAGGATGGACTGGCTGAATCTCCTTGCTGTCCAAGAGACTCTCAAAAGTCTTCGTCAACACCACACTTCAAATCATCAATTCTTTTGTGCTCAGCTTTCTTTATAGTCCAACTCTCACATCTATACATGACTACTGGAAAAACCATACCTTTGACTAGACGGACCTTGGTCGACAAAGTAATGTATCTGCTTTTTAATATGCTGTCTAGTTTGGTCATAGGTTTTCTTTCAAGGAGCAAGCATCTTTCAATTTCATAACTGCAGTCACCATCTGCAGTGATTTTAGAGCCCCCCAAAATAAAGTCTATAACTATCTTCATTGTTTCCCCATCTATTTGCCATGAAGTGATGGGACTGGATGCCATGATCTTCATTTTCTGAATGTTAAGTTTTAAGCCAGCTTTTTCACTCTCCTCTTTCCCATTCATCAAGAGGCTCTTTAGTTCTTCGCTTTCTGCCGTAAGGGTGGTGTCATCTGCGTATCTGAAGTTATTGATCAAAAAAGATTTTACAGATGTTGGGAAAAAAAAAGCCCCTAAGTCAGAAATAAAAAAACTAAGTATCAAAACATACAAAACCAAAGATAGGGATGTAATGAAGTTCATGTGCAAGTTGTCAAGAGAGTAAATCCTAAGACTTCTCATCACAAGGAAAAGTACTTTAAAAAATCTTTTTTATATTTTCCTTAACATTGTATCAATATGAGATGATGGATGACTATATAAGACTAAACTTACTGTGGCAATCATTTTGTGATGTATGTAAGTCAAACCATTTTGCTGTGTACCTTAAACTTATACAGCAGTGTATGTCAATTACATCTCAATAAAATTGGAATAAAAAAATGGCAAAGATATTAAATACAGTTGACTATAGTGCAGGAAAAATCATCACATAAAATCCTTGAAAAATGAAAGCTCAATTATATGGCACATGGGGTAGGGGGACAGATTTTAATGAAAACTAATAAATGATGTTGAAGGTAAGGAGGAAAACAATAAAAGAGAATAAAAATGAAATTAAGAAACAAAATAATCAGAGAGAAACTGGCTGACAAGATGACAGGCAAAAGTGACAGAACACCACTGGTGTCCCTTTAAAGAAACTCAAAACAATGAATCAGCACTAAAACTATGAAACAAGAAAACTTTCCAGAAATAAAAGACCCAAATCTACATGTTTAAAAGGCCTACCATACTTAGGAAAATTGACCCAGAACGAGCAACTATAACACATATCCTTATAATATTGTTTAAAGGAAAAAAGAAAAAAACAGAACACTCGGGCACATTCAGACAAAAAGATAAATAATCTACAAAGGCAAGGGAAGTAGACCATACCAAATGACTCAAAAATAACATATAAAGCAAGAAAAATTTATTTTCAAGAAATGTAAAGAAAATAAAATGTAACCAAGGATATTATATCCTGCCAAACTGTTACTTCAAGTTCCAGGGACATCAAAAAACAATTTTGGGGATAAGCTCCTTGATACTGGTCTTGGCAATAATTTTTTCGACCTGATGCCAAAAGCAAAGGCAACAAAAGCAAAAATAAACACGTGTGACTATATCAAACTAAAAACTTTACAAAGCAAAGGAAATCATCATTTTGCAGATCATTTATCTGGTAAGTTAATATCTAAAATATATAAAGGACACACAGAATTGAGGGACTTTCCTGGTGGTCCACTGTTAAGAATCTGCCTTGCAATGCAGAGGGCACGGGTTCGATCCCTGGTCAGGGAACTAAGATTCTCACATACCTCAGAGCAACTAAGCCCACGTGTCACAACTAGAAAGTCTGTGTGCTGTAACAAGATCCTCATGATGTAGCAAAGACCCTGACTGCCGCAACTAAGACTGCACAGAATCAAATTTAAAAAAAGAACTCATACTATAGCAAAAAAATAAAAAAATCCAAGTAACCAGATTAAAAAACGGGCAAAAAAGACACACAAATGATCAAGAGGTATACAAAAAGTTGCTCAATAATACTAGACATCAAGGAAATGCAAAGCCAAACCAAAATGAGGTATCAGTTCACACTGTCACAACACCTACTAGCTAAGGGTTGGCAAGGATGTAGAGAAAAGAGAACCCTCATGTACTGTTGATGGGAATGTAAACTGGTGCAATCCCTATGGAAAACTGCATGAAGGTTCTGCAAAAAAATTAAAAATAGAACTACCATATGATCCAGCAATTCCACTTCTGGGTATGTGTCTGAAGGAAGCAAAATAACTTTCTCAAAGAGATATCTGCACCCCATGTTCACTGCAGCATTATTTATAACAACCAAGACACAGAAACAAACTAAGGGGGCACTAAGGGATGAATGGAGAAATAAAATCTGCCATAGACACAGTGGAATATCAGTTCAGTTCAGTTTAGTCGCTCAGTCGTGTCTGACTCTTTGCGACCCCATGAATCAGAACACGCCAGGCCTTCCTGTCCATCACCAACTCCCGGAGTTCACTCAGACTCACGTCCATCGAGTCCGTGATGCCACCCAGCCATCTTATCCTGTCATCCCCTTCTCCTCCTGCCCCCAATCCCTCCCAGCATCAGAGTCTTTTCCAATGAGTAAACTCTTCCCATGAGGTGGCCAAAGTACTGGAGTTTCAGCTTTAGCATCATTCCTTCCAAAGAACATCCAGGACTGATCTCCTTTAGGATGGACTGGTTGGATCTCCTTGCAGTCCAAGGGACTCTCAAGAGTCTTCTCCAACACCACAGTTCAAAAGCATCAATGGAATATCATTCAACTACAAAAAATAAAGAACTCCTGTCATTTGCAATAACATAGATGCACCATGAGGGTATTATCCTAAGCAAAATAAATCAAACAGAGAAAAGACAAATGCTGTACATCTCACTTACATCTCAAATCTTAAAAAACTGGACTCAGAAAAAGAGAGCAGACTAGTGGCTGCTGGAGGACAGTGGGAACGGGAAAATTGGGTGAAGGTGGTCAAAGGCACAAACTTCTAGTCATAAGACAAACAGGTTCCGGGATATAACGTGCTGCATGGTGACTACAGTTAACACTCTGCATATCTGAAATTTGCTTAAAGTCCTCATCACAAGAATTACATGTTTTTACTTATGTGAACTGATAAACTAAACCAATATGTGAACCAATATGTGGTCATCATTTTGCAACATAAACTTGTATACTGTGCACCACTACATTCACACAATGTTATATGTCTATTCAGATCACTTCAGTTCAGTCACTCAGTCGTGTCTGACTCATTGTGATCTCATGGACCACAGCACGCCAGGCCTCCCTGTCCATCACCAACTCCCAGAGTCTACTCAAACTCATCTCCATTCAGTCAGTGATGCCATCCAACCACCTCATCCTCTGTCGTCCCATTCTCCTCCTGCCTTCAATCTTTCCCAGCATCAGGGTCTTTTCAAATGAGTCAGACTTATCACACTGATTGATTGGCATATATCAAAGAATCCTTTCATGCCTGGAATAAATCCAACTTGATCCTGGTGTGTGAGATTTCTGATGTGTTGCTGAATTCTGTTTTCTAAAATTTTGTTAAAAGATTTATGCTCATCAGGGATATTATATTGGCCTGAAGTTTTCTTTCTTGTGTGCTGTCTTTGTCTGGTTTTGGTATCAGGGTGATGGTGGCCTTGTAGACTGAGTTTGGAAGTGTTCCTACCTCTGCAATTTTCTAAGAGTTTTAGAAGGATAGGCATTAGCTCTTCTCTAAATGTTTGACAGAATTATCCTGTGAAAGCATCTGGTCCTGGGCTTTTGTTGTCTGGGAGATTTTTGATCACAGCTTCAATTTCAGTGCTTGTAATTAGGTTGTTTATAATTTCTATTTCTTCTTGGTTCAGTCTCGGAAGGCTGAACGTTTCTAAAAATATGTCCATTTCTTCCAGGTTATCCATTTTATTGCCATATAGTTGTTCATAATAGTCTCTTATGATCCTTTGTATTTCTACATTATTTGCTATAATCTCTCCTTTATTGTTTCTAATTTTATTGATTTGAATCTTTTCTCTTTTTACTTGATAAGTCTGGCTAAAGGTCTGTCAATTTTGAAATTGTCAGTTGTGAAACAAAACACTTGACAATTTACATGGAAACACAAAAGACCCTGAATAGACAAAGCAGTCTTGAGAAAGAAGAATGGAGCTGGAGGAATCAACCTTCCTGACCAGATTATACTCTAAAGCTACAGTCATCAAGATGGCTAATTAAACTTAAAAGCTTTTGCACAGCAAAAGAAACTATAACCAAGGCGAACAGACAACTCTCAGAATGGGAGAAAAGGATAGCATATCAAACAACTGACAAAGGATTATTTTCCAAAATATACAAGCAGCTCATACAACTCGATACCAGAAAAACAAGCAAACCAATCAAAAAGTGTGAAAAAGAACTAAACAGACATCTCTCCAAAGAAGACATACAGATGGCTAACAAACACATGAAAAGATGCTTGCTGAACATCGCTGTTATTAGAGAAATGCAAATCAAAACTACAATGAGCTATCACTTCACACTGGTCAGAATGGCCATCATCAAAAAGTCTACAAACAATAAATGCTGGAGAGGGTGTGGAGAAAAAGATTGAGTGCCTTATTTTTGACAGAGGAGGCAAAAATATACAATGTGGCCAAGACAGCCTCTTCAATAAATGGTGTTGGGAAAACTGGACAGCTACATGCAAAAAAATAAAAATAGAACACTTCCTAACACCATACACAAAGATAAACTCAAAATGGATTAAACACCTAAATTTAAGACCAGAAACTACAAAACTCTTAGAGGAAAACATAGGAAGAAAACTTGAGGACATAAAGTAAGATTCTCTGTGGCCCACCTCCTCCAGTAAAGGAAATAAAAACAGAAGTAAACAAGTGGGAACTAATTAAACTTAAAAGCTTTTGCACAGCAAAAGAAACTATAACCAAGGCGAACAGACAACTCTCAGAATGGGAGAAAAGGATAGCATATCAAACAACTGACAAAGGATTATTTTCCAAAATATACAAGCAGCTCATACAACTCGATACCAGAAAAACAAGCAAACCAATCAAAAAGTGTGAAAAAGAACTAAACAGACATCTCTCCAAAGAAGACATACAGATGGCTAACAAACACATGAAAAAAAGATGCTTGCTGAACATCGCTGTTATTAGAGAAATGCAAATCAAAACTACAATGAGCTATCACTTCACACTGGTCAGAATGGCCATCATCAAAAAGTCTACAAACAATAAATGCTGGAGAGGGTGTGGAGAAAAAGATGCTCTTGCTCTGTTGGTGAGGATGTAAACTGATAGAGTCACTATGGAAGATGGGATAGAGATTCCTTAAAAAAACTAGGAATAAAAGCACCTTATGACCTAGTAATCCCACTCCTAGGCATATACCCTGAGGAAATCAAAATTGAAGACACAGGCATCCCATTGTTCACTACAGCACTATTTACAATAGCTAGAATATGGAAGCAAACTAAATGTCCGTCGACAGATGAATGGATAAAGAGGTTGTGGTACATATACACTGGAATATTACTGAGCCATGAAATTAAAAGATGCTTGCTCCTTGAAAGACAAGTTATGACCAATCCAGACAGCATATTAAAAAGCACAGACATAACTTTGCCGACAAAGGTCTGTCTAGTCAAAGCTAGTTTTTCCAGTAGTTATGTATGGATGTGAGAGTTGGACTACAAAGAAAGCTGAGTACCAAAGAATTGATGCTTCTGAACTGTGGTATTGGAGAAGACTCTTGAGAGTCCCTTGGACAGCAAGGAGATCCAACCAGTACATCCTAAAGGCAATCAGTCCTGAATATTCACTGGAAGGACTGATACTGAAGTTGAATCTTCAATATTTTGGCCACCTGATGCGAAGAACTAACTCACTGGAAAATACCCTGATGCTGAGAATGATTGAAGGCGAGAGAAGAACGGGATGACAGAGGATGAGATGGTTGGATGGCATCACCAACTGCATGGACATGAGTTTGAGAAAACTCCAGGAGTTGGTGATGGACAGGGAAGCCTGGCGTGCTGTAGTCCATGGGGTCCCAAAGAGTCAGACATGACTGCTTGACTGATCTGAACTGAACTGAATAGTCATAAAAAGGAAAGCATTTCAGTCAGTTCTAATGCAGTGGATGAACCTAGAACCTATTATACAGAGTGAACTTAGAAAGAGAAAGATAAATATTGTATTCTAATGCATATATACAGAATCTACAAAAATGATACTGAAAAATTTATTTATAGGGCAGTAATGGAGAAACAGACAAAGAGAATAGACTTATGGACATGGGGAGAAGGGAGGAGAGGGTTGAGATGTACAGAAAGAGTAACACGGAAACTTATATTACCATATGTAAAATAGACAGCCAACGGGAATTTGCTGTATGACTCAGGAAACTCTAACAAGGGCTCTGTATCACCCTAGAGGGGTGGGATGGGGACGGAGGTTTAAAAGGGAGGTGATATGCATATACCTACGGCTGATTCATGTTGAGGTTTGACAGAAAACAACAAAATTCTGTAAAGCAATTATTGTTCAATAAAAACTTAATTTTTTAAATAAATAAAACTGTTCCCAGATATCAAAACAAGTGCTTAAAAAAACAAAGATAACATATAAACAGAGAAAGATAGTAAATACAGCATAATACACAAAGCATTGACAAACAGCACACAGCATTACAAGGCACAGAATATACTGCATGTATACTCTACAAAGTTGACTTAATGAAGGGCTACAATTCGCTATCCATCTGAAAGAAAATACCAATCTGTCTTAAACTCATTCCTTTGAAAACAAGAAAGGACGCCCAATGACCAGCATGCAGTAAGTTTCCTGGGAAGAGCTCTTAGGAGAAACACCTGGAAGTAAGTGAAGAAGCTGAGGTTGAGAATAGGGGGAGCCTCGGATAATGCTCATGGAGCTCCACAGCTGGGATTGTCCCTAAAGGACTTGTCCAGAGTTGTCCCTAACAGAGGTGAGTTTGCTTGGAGACTATATCCCTGCCTCACTCAGTTAGCTCTCAGAGGATGCCTTTTAGACAGAGTGTAATCTTGGCCAACAGTAATTCCCAGTAAGAAATGCAGCTGTAAGCAACCAGCCTGTGTAGGTGGAAAACATGTACGTTGGTGGGGAAGAGAAGGTCTATCAGAATACTGTAACAACCACATTATATGGCAATAAAAATCCACTAACAGGCCACAACGAAGATAAACCTTGCAAATGTAGCAACAGGTTAAAAAGTATATATGCGACATGATTATATTTACATAAGTTAATTACTCCAGTTGCTCAGTCGTGTCCAACTCTTTTCGACCTCATGAACCGCAGCACGCCACGCCTCCCTGTCCATCACCAACTCCCGGAGTTCACCCAAACCCATGTCCATTGAGTCAGTGATGCCATCCAGCCATCTCATCCTCTGTCGCCCCTTTCCTCCTGCCCTCAATCTTTTCCAGCGTTAGGGCCTTTTCAAATGAGTCAGCTCTTTCTTTGCATCCAGTGGCCAAAGTTTCGGAGTTTTAGCTTCAGTATCAGTCCTTCCAATGAATGCTGCTAAGTCACCTCAGTTGTGTCCGACCCCGTGTGACCCCACGGACAGAACCCCACCAGGCTTCCCCGTCCCTGGGACTCTCAAGGCAAGAACAATGGAGTGGGTTACCATTTCCTTCTCCAATGAATGAAAGTGAAAAGTGAAAGTCAGGTTGCTCAGTCGTGTCTGACTCTTAGCGACTTCATGGACTGCAGCCTACCAGGCTCCTCACCATGGGATTTTCCAGGCCAAGAGTACTGGACTGTGTTCCCATTGCCTTCTCCATTCCGATGAATACTCAGGACTGATCTCCTTTAGGACGGACTGGTTGGATCTCCGTGCAGTCCAGGGGACTCTCAAGAGTCTTCAACACCACAGTTTAAAAGCATTGATTTTTTGGCTCTCAGCTTTCTTTATACTCCAACTCTCACATCCATACATAACCAGTGGAAAAACCATAGCCTTGACTAGATGGACCTTTGTTAACAAAGTAATGTCTCTGCTTTTCAATATGCTGTCTAGATTGGGCATAACTTTTCTTCCAAGGAGTAAGCGTCTTTTAATTTCATGGCTGCAGTCACCATCTGCAGTGACTTTGGAGGCCAGAAAAATAAAGTGTGACACGGTTTCCACTGTTTCCCCATCTATTTCCCATGAAGTGACGGGACCAGATGCCATGCTTTTAGTTTCCCCAATGTTGCGCTTTAAGTCAACTTTTTTACTCTCCTCTTTCACCTTCATCAAGAGGCTCTTTAGTTCCTCTTCACTTTCTGCCATAAGGGTGGTATCATGTACATACCTGAGATTATTGATATTTCTCCCAGCAATCTTAATTTCAGCCTATGCTTCCTCCAGCCCAGCATTTCTCATGATGAACTCTGCATAGAAGTTAAATAAGCAGGGTGACAATGTACAGCCTAACATACTCCTTTTCCTATTTGGAACCAGTCTGTTGTTCCATGTCCAGTTCTAACTGTTGCTTCCTGACCTGCATATAGGTTTCTCAAGAGGCAGGTCAGGGGGTCTGGTATTCCCATCTCTTTCAGAATTTTCCACAGTTTCTTGTGATCCACATACTCAAAGGCTTTGGCATAGTCAATATAGCAGAAGTATATGTTTTCTGGAACTCTCTGGCTTTTTCGATGATCCAGCAGATGTTGGCAATTTGATCTCTGGTTCCTCTGCCTTTTCTAAAACCAGCTTGAACATCCAGAATTTCACGATTCACGTATTGCTGAAGCCTGGCTTGGAGAATTTTGAGCATTACTTTACTAGCATGTGAGACGAGTGCAACTGTGCGGTAGTTTGAGCATTCTTTGACACTGACTTTCTTTGGGAATGGGATGAAAACTGACTTTTTCCAGTCCTGTGACCACTGCTGAGTTTTCCAAATTTGCTGGCATATTGGGTGCAGCACTTTCACAGCATCATCTTCCAGGATTTGAAATAGTTCAACTAGAATTCCATCACCTCCACTAGCTTTGTTCATAGTGATGCTTCCTAAGGCCTATTTGACTTCACATTCCGGGATGTCTGGCTCTAGGTGAGTGATCACACATAGATCACATCATGATTTTCTGGGTCATGAAGATCTTTTTTGTACAGTTCTTCTGTGTATTCCAGACACATTTTCTTAATATCTTCTGCTTCTGTTAGATCCCTATCATTTCTGTCCTTTATTGAGCCCATCTTTGCATGAGTTTCAGCTTTAGTATCATTCCTTCCAAAGAAATCCCCCACAGAAAAAAATTAATTGGTCAAAAGGTTTCCCACTTAAAGAGCAACTGGGGAATACTCTTAAAATGTTTTATCAATAAGAACACATTTTAATTATTAATAATTAACTTTAACTATTAATGCCTTTAAAGCAAATATTAAACTATACTTTTAAAGTATATGATAAGATATAAGATGTATTCATTATACAGCTTTGTTAAATTCTCATTATCAACACCAAATGGTAGAGAAATGATTAATACTTGAGAAGATTATATTTCATGAAGAAGGCATATAGAATTTTATCACATGCCCTTTCAGCACTTATGGATATATTTTTCATCAGGTATCATTAAAGAAACAGTCTGTTTAAAGAACAAGACAGAATAATGTTTATTATTACCACTCAACACTATTAACACTGTACTGTAGATATCAGCCAATGCAATCACACAGTGACTGAAGAGATAAAGTTATCATTAGTTACAGATGATCTGTTTACAGAGAAGCCCCAAAGAATCAACTGGAAAGATCCTTCAAACAAGTGATATGGCAGATTGCAAAATTCATGCTCAGAAATTAACAGCTTTCTCATGCATAAAAAATATGCCTTCTGATAACAACTGGTTAGAAGAATTAATGGTTAAAATTTCTGCATTTACAGTAGCAAGAAAAAAAAAGCGAAAAACTCAACAAGGACAATGTAGCGATTTTAAAAAAGGAAAAAAACGCCAAGTTCTTACATCAATTGAGTTCAGTCGCTCAGTTGTGTCCAACTCTTTGCGATTCCATGAAGTGCAGCAGGCCAGGGCTCCCTGTCCATCACCAACTCCTGGAATTCACCCAAATTCCTGTCCATCGAGTTGGTAATGCCATCCAGCCATCTTATCCTCTGTCGTCCCTTCTCCACTTGTCCCCAACCCCTCCCAGCATCAGAGTCTTTTCAATGAGTCAACTTTTCGCGTAAGGTGGCCAAAGTATCAGAGTTTCAGCTTTAGCATCAGTCCTTCCAAAGAACACTGAGGACTGATCTCCTTTAGAAAGGATTGGTTGGATCTCTTTGCAGTCCAAGGGACTCTGAAGAGTCTTCTCCAATACCACAGTTCAAAAGCATCAATTCTTCAGCGCTCAGCCTTCTTCACAGTCCTACTGTCACATCCATACATGACCAGTGGAAAAACCATAGCCTTGACTAGACGGACCTTTGTGGACAAAGTAATGTCTCTGCTTTTCAATATGCTATTTAGGTTGGTCATAACTTTCCTTCCAAGGAGTAATCAGCTTTTCATTTCATGGCTGCAATCACTATCTGCAGTGATTTTGGAGCCCAAAAAATAGTCTGACACTGTTTCCACTGTTTCCCCATCTATTTCTGATGAAGAGATGGGACCAGATGCCATGATCTTTGTTTTCTGAATGTTGAGCTTTAAGCCAACTTTTTCACTCTCCTCTTTCACTTTCATCAAGAGGCTTTTTAGTTTCTCTTCACTTTCTGCCATAAGGGTGGTGTCATCTGCATATCTGAGGTTATTGATATTTCTCCCAGCAATCTTGATTCCAGCTTGTGCTTCCTCCAGCCCAGCATTTCTCATGATGTACTCTGCACAGAAGTTAAATAAGCAGGGTGACAATATACAGCCTTGACATACTCCATTTCCTATTTGGAACCAGTCTGTTGTCCCATGTCCAATTGTAACTGTTGCTTCCTGACCTGCATACAGATTTCTCAAGAGGCAGGTCAGAGGGTCTGGTATACTCATCTCTTTCAGAATTTTCCACAGTTTATTGTGATCCACACAGAATGAAGACCTATAAGACCTTTTAGAACTAACACCCAAAAAAGATGTTCTTTTCATTATAGGGGATTGGAATGCAAAAGTAAGAAGTCAAGAAACACCTGGGGTAACAGGCAAATTTGGCCTTGGAATACAGAATGAAGCAGGGCAAAGGCTAATAGAGTTTTGCCAAGAGAATGCATTGGTCATAGCAAACACCCTCTTCCAACAACACGAGAGAAGACTCTACACATGGACATCACCAGATGGTCAACACCAAAATCAGACTGATGATATTCTTTGTAGCCAAAGATGGAGAAGCTCTATATAGTCAGCAAAAACAAGATCGGGAGCTGACTGTGGCTCAGATCATGAACTCCTTATTACCAAATTCAGACTTAAATTGAAGTTCTTACATAAAAAAAATCCAAAATCATAACAAATTCAGTTCAGTTGCTCAGTCGTGTCCAACTCTTTGTTGGAACTCTCTGATGGAACCCTATCCATCAGACATTCCCAGAGCCTACTCAAACTCATGCCCATCGCATCAGTGATGCCATCCAACCATCTCATCCCGTCGTCCCTTTTTCCTCCCACTGTCAATCTTTCCCAGCATCGGGGTCTTTTCCAATGAGTCAGTTCTTCGCATCACATGGCCAAAATATTCGAGTCTTGGCTTCACCATCAGTCCTTCCAATGAATATTCAGGACTGATTGCCTTTAGGATTGACAGGTTAGATCTCCCTGCAGTCCAAGGGACTCTCAAGAGTCTTCTCCAATACCACAGTTCAAAAGCATCAATTCTTTGGTGCTCAGCTTTCTCTACAGTCCAACTCTCATATCCATACATGATGACTGAAAAAACGATAGCTTTGACCAGACGGGCCTTTGTTGGACAGGTAATATCTCTGCTTTTTAAAATGCTATCTAGGTTGGTTATAGCTTTTCTTCCAAGGAGCAAGTGTCTTTAAATTTCATGGCTGCAGTCACCACCTGCAGTGATTTTGGAGCGAAAAAAAAATAAAGTCTCTCACTGTTTCCATTGTTTCCTCACTTATTTGCCATGAAGTGATGGGATCGGATGCCATGATCTTCATTATCTGAGAGTTGAGCTTTAAGCTGGCTTCTTCACTCTCCTCTTTCACTTTCATCAAGAGGCTCTTTAGTTTTCTTTGCCTTCTGCTCTAAGGGTGGTGTCATCTGCATAGCTGACGTTATTGACATCTCTCCAGGCAATCTTGATTCCAACTTGCTCTTCATCCAGCCCAGCATTTCATATGATGTACTCTGCATATAAGTTTCATGAGCTTATACAATATATGACAATATACAGCCTTGACGTGCTCCTTTCCTGATTCAGTCTGTTGTTCCATGTCCAGTTCTAACTGTTGCTTCCTGACCTGCACATAGGTTTCTCAGGAGGTAGATCAGGTGGTCTGGTATTTCCATCTCTTTCAGAATCTTCCACAGTTTGTTGTGATCCACACAGTCAAAGGCTTTGGCATAGTCAACAAAGCAAAGGTAGATGTTTTTCTGGAACTCTCTTCTTTTTTGATGATCCAGCAGATGTTGGCAATTTGATCTCTGGTTCCTCTGCCTTTTCTAAAACCAGCTTGAACATCAGGAAGTTCAGAGTTCACATACTGTTGAAGCCTGGCTTGGATAATTTTGACCATTACTTTGCTAGTGTGTGAGATGAGTGCCACTGTGCAGTAGTTTGAGCATTCTTTGGCTTGCCTTTCTTTGGGATTGGAAAACTAACCTTTTCCAGTCCTATGGCCACTGCTGAGTTTTCCAGATTTGCTGGCATACTAGGTACAGCACTTTCACAGCATCATCTTTTAGGATCTGAAATAGCTCAACTGGAATTTCATCACGTGCACTAGCTTTGTTCGCAGTGATGCTATCTAAGGCCCACTTGAGTTCGCATTCCCAGATGGCTGGCTCTAGGTGAGTGATCACACCATCGTGGTTATCTGGGTTGTGAAGATCTTTTTTTATATAGTTCTTCTGTGTATTCTTGCCTCCTCTTCTTAATATTTTCTGCTTCTGTTAGGTACATACCATTTCTGTCCTTTATTGTGCTCATCTTTGTGTGAAATGTTCCCTTAGTATCTCTAATTTTCTTGAAGTGATCTCTAATCTTTCCCATTCATAACAAACTAACGTCTCCCAAATTAATCAACAGATACAATAAGTCACAATAAAGTTAATAATATCTTATTTTCTAATTAAACTGAATGATTAAAAAATTAATTTGGAATGTAAGACCTAAAACTGTAAAACTCATAACACAGGGTAAAAGTTGTAAAATATTTTATGTGGCAATGATTTCTTGTATATGACACCAGAGGTATAGACAACAAAATAAATAACAAATCATGAACATTAACAAACTTTGAGCATCAGAAGACTCTATGTGCAGAGTAAAACAGCAACCCACAGAAGCTGTGGAGGTGCGGGGTGTGGATCTGCAAATCAAAAATTTGATAGGCATTAAAATCCAAAATACAAAGAGAACTAAAACTCAATGACAATAAAACATATAACACAATTCAAAAACGAGCAAAGGATCTGACTGGATATTACTCCAAAGAAGATATATGAGTGTCCTATATGCACATTTAAGGGTTGTACCATAAAGAAGGCTGAATGCTAAAGAAATGACGCTTTTGACGTGTGGTGTTGGAGAAGACTCGAGAGCCCCTTGGACGGCAGGGAGATCAAACCAGTCAACCCTCAAGGAAATCAACCCTGAATATTCATTGGAAAGACTAATGCTGAAACTGATGTTCCAGTACTTTAGCTATCTGATGCGAAGAGCCAACTCACTGAAAAAGACCTTGGTGCTGGAAAAGACTGAAGGCATGAGAAGGGGAAGACAGAGGATGAGATGGTTGGATGGCATCACCAACTCAATGGACGCGAGTTTGAGCAAGTCTCAGCTGAACATGACTGAGTGACTGAACAGCAAGCAGATGAAAAGGTGCTCAACATTAATAATCATAGGGTACTAAAACCCAAAACTACAATAAGCTATCAACTCACATCCAAATGGTTACTACCAAAAAAAAAAAGAGAGAGAGAGAACCGTAAGTGTGGTGAGGATGGGGAGAAAGTGGAATCCTTGCACTCTGCTGGCAAAATGTAAAGCAGTAGAGCTTCTATTTAAAATAGTATGGCAGTTCCCTCAAAAATCAAAAATTAACAACAGAATTATTATACAATCCAGCCATTCCACTTCTGGGATCACACCCTAAAGGACTGAAAGCAGAGTCTCAAAGAGGTATCTGTACATTCATGTTCACAGCAGCATCATTCACAATAGCTAAACCATGGACACAATCGTGACCATCAAAAGAACAGGTCAGCAAAACATGGTACACGTATACATACAATGGAATATTATTTAGTCTTAAAAAGGAAGGGACTCATTAAGGGAATTCATTCATGCGACACCATGAATGAATCCCAAGGACATTATGCTAAGCAAAATAAGCCAATCACAAAAAAGACAAATAGTCAGTGATTCTACTTTTATGAAGTACTTACAGTAGGCAAAATGAGAGTCAGAAAATAGAATGATGGTTGCTGGGTGCTAGGGTACCGAGATGGGAATGGGGGATTACTGTTTAATGCATATAGAGTTTCAGTTTTACAAGATGAAAAGTTATGATTTGGATGCTGGTGGTTGCACAAAAAATCAACTACATACTAAAAAAGACTTAAAGTGGTAAATTTAATGCGTACTTAACCATAATAAATGGAGATGGAAATGGCAACCCACTCCAGTATTCTTGCCTGGAGAATCCCATGGACAGAGGAGCCTGGCGGACTACAGTTCCTGGGGTTGCAAAGAGTTGGACACAACTAACTGACTAAGACAAACCATAATAAAAAAATAATTCCTTAATGGACAGAAAATAAAGTATGGGATAAGCAAAAACAAAAAAACTTAATATGGAAAAATAAGCAAAACAACAACACAAATTTTGGAAATAAAATTGCAATAATTAAAATATACACTGTTATTCAAAAAGCATATAGGTCGATGGACCAGAAAAACAAGTGCAAGTATAGACCTAAATCTACAAAGAAACTTAGTATATATTAAAGATACTTCAAATTTGGTTCAGTTCAGTTCAGTCACTCAGTCGTGTCCGACTATTTGCGACCCCATGAATCGCACCATGGCAGGCCTCCCTGTCCATCACCAACTCCCAGAGTTCACTCAGACTCACGTCCATCGAGTCCGTGATGCCATCCAGCCATCTCATCCTCTGTCATCCCCTTCTCCTCCTGCTCCCAATCTCTCCCAGCATCAGAGTCTTTTCCAATGAGTCAACTCTTGGCATGAGGTGACCGAAGTACTGGAGCTTCAAATTCAGGATCATTCCCTCCAAAGAAGTCCCAAGGCTGATCTCCTTCAGAAGGGACTGGCTGATCTCCTTCAGAAGGGACTGGCTGTATCTCCTTGCAGTCAAAGGGACTCTCAAGAGTCTTCTCCAACACCACAGTTCAAATTAGTAAAGTATAAATGGTTTAGGTAGATTATTCAATAAATAGCAATGGGATATGTGACAATTGAGTAATCAACTGAAAAAAATTAA
>SJYC01093932.1:0-10536 GCA_006408675.1 Madoqua kirkii | reverse complement strand
AGGAGTCATTAAGGGAAGAAAACTGATATAACTATTTTTTTACATTTAAAGAAAACACAATAAAGAAACACCTAAGAAATAAACTGGAAAAAAATATCTGCAATACCCATTGCAGAAAAAGAACTACTTTATAGCCTATGAAAACTCCTATAAATAAATACAACAAGAGCCTAAAAAAAATGGGCAAAGGATACATGACAGAAAAGAAATAGATTTTAAACATTGAAAAAATATATTCTATATATAAAACAGATAACTGATAAGAACCTATCATATAGCACAGGGAATTCTACTCAATACTCTGTAATGAGGTATATGGGAACAGAATCTAAAAAAAGAGTAGATCTGTGTATATATAAATGATTCAGTTTGTGTGTAGCAGAAACTAACACAACAGTATAAAACTACTATCCTCCAATAAAAATTATATATATATATACACATGTATATATATGCTGCTGCTGCTAAGTAGCACCAGTCGTGTCCTACTCTGTGCGACCCTATAGACAGCAGCCCACCAAGCCCCTCTGTCCCTGGGATTCTCCAGGCAAGAACACTGGAGTCGGTTGCCATTTTCTTCTCCAATGCATGAAAGTGAAACGTGAAAGTGAAGTCGCTCAGTTGTGTCCGACTCTTAGCGACCCCATGGACTGCAGCCCATGTACATGTATATATATATATATGTACGTGTGTGTATATATACATATATACACTTAACCTCTCTTATAAGAGAAACACAAAATAATGTTGTAACATACAAGATGAAAAATACTGACACCAGTATTTATACAGAGAAAGAAGACTACCTCCGAGGAAAGGAACTGTCTGGATATACTACAGAGTGGGAAAGACACCTTTTACTTTTCTTTGATCAACTAATAAGACGAGCTACTTACATCTTTTATACATTCTATATTTTTATCATTAACACAAAGTATTTACATAATACCAACTTAACTTTTAATTCTGTATTTTCTTTCATAGAGAAATAATACTTCTATTTTTAAATAAGTAGAAATAATCATCTGAGGTACACAGCATCAGGATATGCTTTTTGTAGTATTGTAGACAGAATCCTTACTTAAGGAACTTGAGAAACTATAATGATTGCAATCAAATTCTACATAATGAAAAAGTCTTTTTCTACAATAAGGCAGAGAACTAAACAAGACGAAATTCACCAAATCTGACACAGGATGCAATGCAGCAGCATGTGGGACTCCCAGATAAAATTCCAAGGAGCATGGGTTTTCAGAAGCCAGAAGATGGCAGTATTACCTCATTAACGCCTTCCTGGAACCTACATCTAAGCGTTCAACTTCTGTTATCAAGAGATCCGTTCTTCCTTTTCCCTGTCTCTCTTCCACTGTCCTTCTGCACTCCCACATACATCATATATCTACCTAGTCTTCTATCCTTTACCTAAGATATGAAACTGAAATAAACATTAGAGGAAAAGGAAGGTGGAAGAAATTTCTGAATTTATAAGAATACTATTTTTAAGTGAATATATTTAAAATGTATAAGGTTCTTTTTGTTTTAAAATCAAAGTATAAATGATCGACAACACTCTATACACTTAGATGGACAATATAATGATTCACAATTTTTAAAGACTATAATCCATTTGTAGCTATTATAAAATACTGGCTTTATTCCTATGTTGTACAATATATCCTTGTAGCTTATTTATTTTACACCCAGTAGTTGCCACCTCTTAATCCTCTAACCCTATTTTACCCCTCTCTCTTCCCTCTCCCTACAGATAACCACTAGTTCATTCTCTATATCTGAGTCTGTTTCTTTTTATTATATTCACTAGTTTAATAATATTATTCATCATTGGTTAGATTCTACATATAAGTAACAACATATAGTAATTATTTTTCTCTAACTTATTTCACTAAGTGTAACACTCTCCAAGCTATCTATGTTGCTGCAAATGGAAATTTTTCATTCTTTTCTCTGGTTGAGTAGTATTTCACTGAAGAGAGAACAGTCTTACCCGGTATACATTATGTATACCGCATCTTCTTTACCCGCTCATCTGGTGATGGACACTTAGACTGCTTCCATGTCTCAGCTATTGTAACAACATTTCTATTAAAAACGGGGTGTGTGCATCTTTTCTAATTAGTGGTTTCCATTTTCTTTGGACGTGCACACAGGAACAGAATTGCTGGTAGCTCTATTTTAGTTTTCTGGAGAACCTCTATACTGTTTTCTCTAGTGGCTGCACCAATTTACATTCCCACTAACAGTGAGTGCACTTTCTCTCCACATTTTCACCAACATTTGCTACTTGTGGTCTTTTGAGGATATCATTTATGACAAGTGTAAGATGATACCTCATTGTGGTTTTAATTTGCACTTCTCTGACAATTAGCAATGCTGAACATCTTTTGTGCCTAATGACCATCTATATGTCTTCTTTGGGAAAAAAATGTCTGTTCAGATTATCTGCCTATTTTAAAAAAATATTTATGTGTATGAGCTGTTTATATATTTTGGGCATTATCTGTCATATCATTTGCAAATATTTTCTCCCATTTACTGGGTTTTTTCTTTTGTTGATGGTGTCATTTGCTCTGCAAAAGCTTTCTAAGTTGGTTTTATTTTTACTTCTGTTTCCTTTGCCTTAGGAGATAGATCCAAAAAAAATGTTGCTACAGTTCATGTCAAAGAGTGTTCTGCCTGTTTTCTTCTAACAGTTTTATGGTTTCCAGGTTTACATTTAGGTCTTCAATCCCTTTTTTAAGTTTGCGTATATGCTGTGAAAAAATGTTCTAATGCCATTCTTCTACTGTACAGGTAGTTATCCAAAAGATTCATTTGCTAATACGAAAACAAAAGTTTACATCCAATCTCTTCTGAATCTACACTAAAATGAAGCTAAAGGGACTAAAGAAAGATAAACCAATCAAAACACAAATACGTATGTATCATGAAAGGAGACATTAGCTGATGAGGGACATACATAAAGCTTACTGAAGCTAGACAGAGGAAAGGAGAAGCTGGCTTGGTGAAACAGAACAAGTCAAACTTAGGCATGTGAGCATGGATGAGGGTATGAAACCAATAGCTCCAAACACAACAGAAAGGCTTGGAAACTGGAGATATCTGAAGGCAGGGGTCTGGCTCATGGCTGAAAACAGAAACACTGGTTGAAAGGTTGAATAAGAACAGTTTTCAGGGGACTTCCCTGGTGGGCCAGTGGCTAAAACTCCATGGTCCTAATGCAGGGCGCCAGGGAGGGGTTCAATCCCTGGTCAGGGAAACAGATCTCACAAGCCACAGCTAAAGATCCCATGTGTCATAACTAACATCCAGCCCAGGCAAATAAATACATTTTTTAAAAAGGAAACAGTTTTCACTCAGAAGCCTTACCACGTATGTAGCCAAGAAACTGCCTCTCCTGCACCCCAACAAGAGACAAGTGATTTACCTTAAGACAGTAAACCAGACAGGATGTAGAAATCAGGTATACACAGGGGTGGTATGTCACAGCATACCTCAAAGAGATTAAAGATTTGTTAGCCCCCAACCCAAATCAGCTTCCAGAACACAAGCCAATCAACCAGGAGACTAGGAGATTCCTCCACAGGGAACCTGACCCCAAAGAAAAGACCTTCAATCACTCAGTCACCCTGTGTTAAGACTTGCAGTTAACAACTTCCCTCAAACGGAGTTTTTACTGCCTCACTCTTTAACCTGAACAGATGGCCAAAGTTTACTGAACAACTGAGGAAAGCCTAACATGAGATCAAGGGACCAAATTAACAAAACAGAAGAAATGAAAGAAAGATGAAAGAAAGGAAAGGAAGGGGAGAAGGAGGAAAAGTAATGAAACGGTAGGAAACTTCCCACAAACTAGAACAAAAAAGCTTTTCAACTTAGAAAAAAAAAAAAAATCAAGAACACCAATCTAGAATGTCCAACTAAAAGGGAATTTCAGAAAAAGAAAAGAGGAAAGAAATTATACTCCCAAATGACATAACTTGTTTCTACCAATGTAGTGAGCTATAAATTGCACCTTCACAAACATCTAGAAATGCTGGCTAAATTAAAACAAATGTTCCCTCAAATGCTGAGCTCACCAAAAAAAAGCAGTTTTCAGCTGCCATCGAGGATTTTTATCAACACAGATAATCAAAACTTTTGACTTTCAATGGTGTTAAAATTAAGGTGACAAGAGCAAGGCCTTGGGAATCACATCAAGTGGAGAGTCAGAGCACCAAAGGCACATGCTGGAAAAGAAAAAACAGACAGAACTTCACGAAAAAAGTAAATTTTGTGCATCAGAAGATCCAATCCACAAAGTAAAAAAGCACCCCCACAGAACAGGAGCAAATATCTGCAAATTGCACATACAACAAGCGATCAATATCCAAAATACACAAAATACTGCACAAAATTTAACATAATTCAACAACCAAAAGAAATCCAAACAACACTATTCCAAAGTGGGCAAAGACTTGAGTAAATTTTCTCAGAGATGTACAAATGGCCAACAAGCACACAAAAAGATACTCAATGTCACAAATCAATAGAAAAAGGCAAAATAAAAGCACAGTGAGGTTCTACCTCACATTCATTAGAATGGCTTCTCTCAAAACAAGAAGTGTTGGCAAGAATGCACAAAAATTGAGACTCTTGTACACTGCTAAAGAAAAGAGGAAAGAAATTATACTCCCAAATGACATAACTTGTTTCTACCAATGTAGTGAGCTATAAATTGCACCTTCACAAACATCTAGAAATGCTGGCTAAATTAAAACAAATGTTCCCTCAAATGCTGAGCTCACCAAAAAAAAGCAGTTTTCAGCTGCCATCGAGGATTTTTATCAACACAGATAATCAAAACTTTTGACTTTCAATGGTGTTAAAATTAAGGTGACAAGAGCAAGGCCTTGGGAATCACATCAAGTGGAGAGTCAGAGCACCAAAGGCACATGCTGGAAAAGAAAAAACAGACAGAACTTCACGAAAAAAGTAAATTTTGTGCATCAGAAGATCCAATCCACAAAGTAAAAAAGCACCCCCACAGAACAGGAGCAAATATCTGCAAATTGCACATACAACAAGCGATCAATATCCAAAATACACAAAATACTGCACAAAATTTAACATAATTCAACAACCAAAAGAAATCCAAACAACACTATTCCAAAGTGGGCAAAGACTTGAGTAAATTTTCTCAGAGATGTACAAATGGCCAACAAGCACACAAAAAGATACTCAATGTCACAAATCAATAGAAAAAGGCAAAATAAAAGCACAGTGAGGTTCTACCTCACATTCATTAGAATGGCTTCTCTCAAAACAAGAAGTGTTGGCAAGAATGCACAAAAATTGAGACTCTTGTACACTGCCCGTGGGAATATAAAATGGTGAGGCATTTAAACAGTATGGAAGCTCCTGAAAAAAGCCAAAGTAGAATTACCATGTGAGCCAGTAAATTCCACTTCTGGGTATATACTCAAAAAACTGAAAGCAGGGTCCAGTTTTTTATTTCTATACAAGAGATATTTGTATAGTCACGTTCACAGCAGCCTTATTTATAACAGCTAAAATTTGGAAATAACCCAAGTATCCATTAACAGATGAATGGGATAAGCAAAATATGATCGTGCATACATACAGTGGGATATTATACAACTTAGAGAAGAAGAAACTTATGACACTATAAAATGGATGAATCTTGAGGACACTTTACTAAGTGAAATAAGCCAATCGCACAAATACTGTATGATCCTACTTCTATGATTTATACAACTATTTAGAGTAATCAAAATCATAGAGACAGAAAGCAGATGGTGGTTGTCAGGGGCTAGGGAAGAGCAGATATTATTTAATGGGTACAGAGTTGCAGATTTTAAGATGAAGACAGCTGTAGAAAGAAGCGAATACACTTAGTACCAGTGAATTGTATACTTTAAAATGGTTAAGATAGCAAACTTGATGTGTATTTTGCCACAATTTTTTTAAATGGGGGGGAAATGCAGGCAGAGAGAAAAGTAGATTATTTACAAACAAATGACAATCAGACTGCAGTGAACAGTCACTAGCAGTAAAAGTAAAAACATCATGAAGTAATGTCTTCATGGTGTTAAGGGAAAATGATAGAGAACAGAAAAGAATCCTACACTATTTTTCAAAAATAGGGGTGAAATAAAAAACATTTCCAGTGAGTTTATCTTCAATAGACATTTAATAAAGAGACATCCAAAGGATATATACATCAAGAAAATGGAAATAAGAAACTGAGAATGCAAAGGAAATTCAAAACAAATAAAAAAATAAGAAAGGTATGAAAAATATATATATATAAAAGAATACTTTCAGAGAAAGTAACGGAATGAAAAAAGACAATGTGACTCTATAAATAGATAAGTGATCTTTATAATAATAGCATTACAGAGAATTAAAAGGATATAATGATTAAAGGTTCTTTTCAGCAGGAAGACACAAAACTTCTAAATTTGGATGTATTTTATAACACAGCTCACAAATATATAAGGCAAAAAAAGGGCACATTTACAAGGGGAAACTGAGAAATCTACAATTACAAAAGATATTTTTTAACATACACCTCTCAGTAATGAGCCAAACAGATAAAATAAGAAAGTCAGTGAGAATATACACAAAACTCATCAGCACAATTAGGAAGTGTGCTCTAAGAGATATATGTATTGCAAACTGCCCCCAAAATGGAAGAATACCCATTGTCTTCCAAAGAATTCTCTTCAAAACCTCATTTGATGAGGTCAGTATAACCTTTACACTGAAGCCAGACAACAGGACCAATGTGTAGTAGAGTTTAACTTATGTATAGCAACAAAATCAATACAGAGAACCACAAAGATCAATAAATACTAGGAGAATTAGAATGGAACAAAAGTCCAATAGTAGGAAAAATTAAATACTTAACAATAAACTGTAAGAAACGTATAAAACCTGTATGAGGGAACTGAAAACATGTCTACACAAAGGCCCACACGTGAATGTTCACAGCAATGTTATAAAAGCCAAAAACTGTTAAAAAAAAAAAAAAATGAAATGCCCACCAACTGATGAATGGATAAATAAAACGGCTTTTATCTATACAACAGAATGTATACTGTTTGGCAATAAAGTGGAAATGAAGTATTTGTACAAGTTACAGGATGTATAAACCTAGAAAATACTACCCTAAGTGAAAGAAGGCAGTTCACAAAAAGCCACATTTACTCCATTTATGTGAGATACTCAGAGTGGGCAAATCCAAGAAACATAAAGTAAATCAGCAGTTGCCAAGGGCTAGAATGGAGAAGGGAATGAGTTACTGCTAACGGGTAGCTTCTCTTTGGGGGGATGGAAATGTTCTGGAATTAGGGGACGGTGATGGTTGCTCGTATCTGTGAATATACCAAAAACCACTGAGTCATAGACTTTGAAAAGTGAATTTAATGGTATGTGAATTATAGTCCAATAAAGCTTTTAAAAAAAAAATTGAGGAAATTTTCCCATACTCCTAAAGAAGACTGGAACAGCAAAGAGACATATGCTGTTCTTGAATAAGACAACTGAACTTTACAGACATAAATTCTCCCTAATTTATAAATTCAATGTAATCCAAATAGAAATACTAACTAGCCATTTTACAGAGTTAGACAACTTGACAGGCAAGAATACTAGGAAAGGACTGGAAAAGAAAAACTATGAGGGAAAACAACCTTACCACACATTACAATACACTATAAAGCCTCTATAATTAAAACATTGTGGAACAAATGCACAAACAGGCCAGAGGACCAGTAGACAGAGTCCAGAATTAGACCTAAATACCTGTGAAAAATTAGTGTATGACAAAGGTGGCATATCGAATTATTGGGTAAAGATGGACTTTTTTCAGATTTTTTAAAAAACTGTGGTTGAAATACACATAACCTAAAATTCACTACCCTAACCATTTTTCAAGGTAGAGCTCAGTAGCGTCAAGTACATTCGCATTGCAGTGCCAATTTCTACACCGCTTTTCATCTTGAAAAACTGAAACTACGTAATCGTTATCTCCACATTAACATAAACAATAACTAAACACATTCACCCTTCCCCCATTCCTTGACAAATACTATTCTACTTTGTCTCTATGATTTTGATTACTCTTAGTGCCTCATATAAGTGGTATTTGTCTTTTTGTGACCGGCTTATTTCACTTAGTATAATGTTCTCCGTCCCTCCATGTTGTAGCACGTGTCAAAATGTTCTTGCTTTTCAAGGCTAAACAATATTCCACTGTGAGTATATGCCACACTTTTCTAATCCTCTCATTTGTCAATGGACAAGTGGGTAGCCTCCATCTTCTGTGAGCATGGGTGTGAACATGAGGGGACAAATATCACTGGGAGACTCTGCTTAAATTCTTTTGAGTATATACCCAGAAGTAGACTTACTGGGTCACATAGTAATTCTACTCTGAACTTCTGAGGAACTTCCATACAGTTTTCAAAACTGGCTGTACCATTTTACATCACTAAGAGTGCAAGAGTTTCAATTTCTCCACCAACCAAGGTTCCAATCTTCACCAATACTTGTTACTTTCTGTTTTGTTTTGGTTTTTTTTGATAGGTATTCATCCTAATAGACATGAGGTGTCTCACTGTGGTTTTGATTTGCATTTCCCTAAGCAGCCGGGCAGCTGCACTAAGCATGGTGAGAGGAGCCACCCTGCGTCCAAAACCAGGGGCGGAAGCCGGGAGGAGCCACCCCCACATCCAAAGAGCAGTGGCTGCACAGGTGCAGGAGGGACTAGAGGGGATATCCCAGTTGAAGGTCAAGAAGGGTGGTGGTGAGGAGATACCCTTTGTCCAAGGTAAGGAGAAGCAGCTGTGCTTTGCTGGAGCAGCTGTGAAGATATACTTCACGCCCAAGGTAAGAGAAACCCAAGTAAGATGATAGGTGTTGCAAGAGGGCATCAGAGGGCAGACACACTGAAACCATACTCACAGAAAACTAGTCAATCTAATCACACTAGGACCACAGCCTTGTCTAACTCAATGAAACCAAGCCATGCCTGCAGGGCAACCCAAGACAGGCGGGTCATGGTGGAGAGGGCTAAGAGAATGTGGTCCACTGGAAAAGGGAGTGGCAAGCCACTTCAGTAGTCTTGCCTTGAGAACCCCATGAACAGTATGAAAAGGCAAAATGATAGGATACCAAAAGAGGAACTCCCCAGGTCAGTAGGTGCCCAACACGCTACTGGAGATCAGTGGAGAAATAACTCCAGAAAGAATAAAGGGATGGAGTCAAAGCAAAAACAATACCCAGCTGTGGGTGTGACTGGTAATAGAAGCAAGGTCTGATGCTGTAAAGAGCAATACTGCATAGAAACCTGGAATGTCAGGTCCATGAATCAAGGCAAATTGGAAGTGGTCAAACAAGAGATGGCAAGGGTGAACATCGACATTCTGGGAAACAGCGAACTAAAATGGACTGGAATGGGTGAATTTAACTCAGATGACCATTATATCTACTACTGCAGGCAGGAATTCCTCAGAGGAAATGGAGTAGCCATCATGGTCAACAAAAGAGTCTGAAATGCAGTAATTGGATGTAATCTCAAAAACGAGAGAATGATCTCTGTTCGTTTCCAAAGCAACCCATTCAATATCATAGTAATCCAAGTCTGTGCCCCAACCAGTGACGCTGAAGAAGCTGAAGTTGAGCGGTTCTATGAAGATCTACAAGACCTTTTAGAACTAACACCCCAAAGAGATGTCTTTTTCATTATAGGAGACTGGAATGCAAGTAGGAAGTCAAGAAACACCTGGACTAACAGGCAAATTTGGCCTTGGAATGTGGAATGAAGCAGGGCAAAGACTAATAGAGTTTTGCCAAAAAAAAGGCACTAGTCATAGCAAACACCCTCTTCGAACAACACAAAAGAAGACTCTACACATGCACATCACCAGATGGTCAACACCAAAATCAGACTGATTATATTCTTAGCAGTCAAAGATGGAGAAGCTCTATACAGTCAGCAAAAACAAGACCAGGAGCAGACTGTGGCTCAGATCATGAACTCCTTACTACAAAATTCAGACTTAAATTGAATAAAGTAGGGAAAACCGCTAGACCATTCAGGTATGACCTAAATCAAATCCCTTATGACTATACAGTGGAAGTGAGAAATAGATTTAAGGGACTAGATCTGATAGACAGAGTGCCTGATGAACTATGGAATGAGGTTCGTGACACTGTATGGGAGATAGGGATCAAGACCATCCCCATGGAAAAGAAATGCAAAAAAGCAAAATGGCTGTCTGGGGAGGCCTTACAAATAGCTGTGAAAAGAAGAGAGATGAAAAGCAAAGGAGAAAAGGGAACATATAAGCATGTGAATGCAGAGTTCCAGAGAATAGCAAGAAGAGGTAAGAAAGCCTTCTTCAGTGATCAATGCAAAGAAATAGAGGAGAAGAACAGAATGGAAAAGACTAGTGATCTCTTCAAGAAAATTAGAGATACCAAGGGAACATTTCATGCAAAGATGGGCTC